>JAJOOS010000816.1:0-43828 GCA_029582725.1 Solanum chiquidenum | reverse complement strand
CCTGTGGCCTGTACATTTCAAATTGGGTCAGAGAATTCTACAGTGCCTACTTCACCCTGGTGCCACAAGGGAAGAAGCCGGCAGCCAAATTCAAGTCGATTGACTACGTGGTCGTCAGGGGTAAAAGGGTACAATGTGAATATATTGTCATCAATGCTGTCCTAGAATCTTCAACGAGACTTGAGGATGACTGTTAATACAAGATCAGGACAAAAACATTGGAAAACATGAAGAATTGGTTGGCTCCTCTGATATCAGACGGTGCTCTCAAGTTGCTTGAGGTTGGAGAACCCATTAAGAAAAAAGATCTAAATATAGCAGCACGGTTCTGGTTTGGCTTCATCAACAGTACTATAATGTCATCCCAAAATGAGTCGATTCTCCACCACGCTAAAGCAGCTTGTCTTGGTTGCATCATTTATGGGACACAGATGAACCTGGGGATGATTATTGCATAGGAGATGCTTATGAGGGCCAAGCAGAGACATACGTCCCTTCCATTCTCGGTGTTGATTACCGAGTTGTGCAGACAAGCTTGGGTGCCTAGAGATGAGAAAAAGGATGTGGAAGTGATTCCCACATCTTCTACTGACATCCGGAGAATTGAGGTGGAATATTTGAAGGATGAGGCAGAGAAGAAAAAGGCAGCCCCGGTGGATACCTCCCCGATTGTTGACATTCAAACACTACCTGCAGAGGCAGTATTGGTTACTCCGGCCCCTGGGCCTTCAGGTACATCTATTATTGTCCCTTCTGCTACTCCCAGTTCCTCTACTACTCCCTTACCTCCTATATCTAGTACTACTGCTGCTGCTGGCCGACCCCCGCTCACCCAGGCTGCATTGCTACGGATGGGGTAGCTGATACATTCTTCCAATAGGCGTGCCTCCAGGCTTGAGGCAACCATTCCTGGCATGATCGAGAGGGCCCTTTCTGTTGTTGTGACACCCTTGAGTGCGAATATTGATGCCCTTGTGGCCCGGTTAGCGGTGTGTGAGAAATGCCAAGGGGCCACTGAGAAGGTGACGACTCTAAAGGCCGTTATTGCTGCGCTGAGGAGAGATGTGGACCAACTAGAGTCCACCGACATGTCGATGATTTTTGGGACAGTAGAGATCTCTGATGTGCCAGTTGATCCAGATGTGCCTCCGGCCACCACCGGAGATGAGGCTCGAACTGAGGAGGTAGTTACTGCCGAGTCTGAGGATGAGACCGGTGAGGAGATGCTTGTTGCTGATGAGGAGGCCTCTTATGAGGGTCTCACAGAGACTGAGGAGGCCATGGTAGATGCAGTTGTACAGATCACATTAGCAGACACACCCATGGTTGACCCTAGCGGAGCTGGTACTGTTGATGTGACTCCGGGCACTGATGCCCAAGTTCAGAGTGATGCACTGGGCACTGATGCCCAAGTTCAGAGTGATGCACTGGGCACTGATGCCCAAGTTCAGAGTGATGCACTGGGCACTGATGCCCCGACAGATGGAGAGAATGTGTAGACAGGACCTTTCTTTACCTCCCTCTTTGTCTTCTTTATAAATTTTTGGATATTTTATTGCATTTAAGGATAAATTGTTTTTTGTTTGTGGTGGGGTGAGGTATTCCATACCTACCTCTTGTGTTGATGACATTTTCTATATATATTGGGTTTTGTGCTATATATTGTATTTTGACACTGTTTTGTGGCTCCTTATTTTGAATGTAAATGATTTTTGGACCCTTCCGAAATTTTTTGCCACCTCTTGTGTATTTAATTGTGGTTGTTCTTGTGCAAATTTGAGTGTCGGTTGTGATCAATACCGATGACTTGAATAGTGCTCTCAATCGAACAAACATAAATGTACGGTTACGATGAGGCCAAATAAAGTTGCATAGGCAATATGTGAACTCTTTGCATCTCGTTGTGACTAGCCGATTATCAAATTGAGTCTCTTGTGATGAACGTTGCACACTAGCAAAAGTGTGGAGTCTTGTTTGACATTGGTCTCAATGCCTTGTGTGATGAGCTTACCGTAAACCTTGTGTGATGACACCTAGAATTTTCCCCATTGGTCCGGTTGACTAAGTGATGCAAACTCTTGAAATGATCTTAGGCAACAATTTTAAAGAGTGAAACAATTTTACATCATACATCTTTTGTGGCCTACCTTGTGAGTGTTTGAACTTTGCTTGAACACCCTTTGAGCCTTACTTTTTTCTTGGAAGAAACTTGAGCAAATAAAACCTCTCATTATCCCTTCACCCATAATTCTCATGAAATGCAGTTTGTTTGAATAACTAACTTAGGCCAAAATCCTAAGTTGGGGGTGTGGTGAAAAGAGAAGGTAAATCAAGAAGTGCAAAGAAGGCCCCCTTTGACCCATGGTTTTGATGAAGATGGAACCCTCCATACAAAAAAAGAGAGAAAAAGAAAAGAGGAATAAAAAATAAGAATGAAAAAGTTTGAAATAAAGTTGTGAAAGTGCAAAAGAAATGGGGTGTCTGGTATTCCATGGAAAGTGAATAATGGGGTGACTTTTGAGCATAAATGAAATGTTGAAGAAAAGGAAAGAAAGTGTTGTTCATACCACATTTCATGGGGACAACATCCACTGAGCATAAATAACCATACCTACTCAGCCCCGTTACAAGCCTTGAAAAGATCTTTTTTATCTTGAGTGAGCTGAAACAGGTGTTGATTGGAAAATAAGGGCAAACCTATAGGTGGAGTCATGCATGTGTTCATCTTTGTGAGTGCGAGAGTTGTTTGTAGTTTCGGAACTATAAAGTGTTGAACCATTGTGTGTGAATATGGAATCATTCTTTGTGTGAGGGCATTTGAGTACTTTTGTTGAGCTTGAACTTGCATTTGAAGCAAGTATTGTGAACTTGAGAACCTTTGATAATGGTGAGTCACAACTTGAATCTTTGAGTGCACAATTGATCCTTGCATAAGTAAGTTGAGTATTTTTGTGTGCATTCATGATTGAGTCTTGTGTAGCATTGTTTGAGACATTCCTTTTGAACTGCTAAACTTGAGTTTTACTTGAGGACAAGCACAATTTTAAGTTGGGGGTGTTGCCGAGTCCAAGATTTGGACTCATTTAGGGCTTTATTTAGATAGATTTAATGTCCTCAAATTCTTAATTTGTGCCAATAACTGATGAAAAACCCTTGATTTTCACGTATATGGATTGAGGAACAAAGCATCGACACTAATTTTTAAAAAGGAACGAAGCAAGTTGAAAGAAGCAAGAAAAGAGAGCATGGTGAATGCCAAGTCCATTTGGCGAGTTGCCGAGTGGCCATTTGACCGCCTAAAGTTCCAGTGTGCCAAGCCCTGAAGGAGAAAATCAAGTTGCCGAGAGAAAGGAGCAGTCGGCGGATCGCCGAGTGGTTCCGCAATGCAGTGTTGGATTGCCCAAAGTTACAGAACTTGAGGAAGCTGAAGGCCAAGGCAAAAAGGAAAGGACATTGACCAAAGGGCGGATCGCCGAGTTGAACTCTGAGTATTGAGACAATTTTTCTTTAACTTTGAAGAATTGAAGATTTCCATTATTGAGAAATTGGAAGTGGGTCTTTGATATTCTTCAACCTTGACCATTGTAAGGACGAAATTAATCTTACCCAGTTGATGGAAATACAATTTGGTAACGATTTTTATCTTTTTATGATGTCGAGCTAAAACCCCAATTCTTGGGGTGTGATTATGGGTTGATTTAGTTTATGGGTATTGCTAATTGTTAGTTTAAATGTTGTTTAGAAGTGATTTCAATCAGTAATTGTGGTTTAATTTAAAGAATTGTAGTTGCAAATGCAGTTCTACCTTCGTATTTTTGGCTTGCTCGAGAGAGAGATTTTAAAACCAAGATTATTGATTGTTTGTCTGTGGGTATTGGGTTGTTATGGGTTCAGCTCGAGAGAGTGAATCCTAAACCCTTTTCCACATATTCAGCTCGAGAGAGTGAATGGACTAAGGCATACGTTGTTCTTATTTTGCATGCTTGTCGATGTTCGAGAGAAATTGAGTTGACTCGGGGTAAATTGTTCGAGAGAAAATTTCCCTCCTCTATAGTCTAGCTTATTCACTAATTTACAGCATTTTCCTAACAGTTGCAATTACTCATTTGTCTACATTAACCTATAATCGAACCACATCCCAAGAACCCGTCTCATTATTGTTATTTTTGTGTTATTTGTTGCTACTGTAGTTGATAATTCAAACCAAAACCCCCTGTTATTTGACATTCGTGTCATCCCCTAATTTGAATTATGTTTTTATTCGTAAATGTCTATTCCTATAGCTGATTTGAGCATATTCACACTTGATTCTTGAATCTTAAACATGTACCACTCCTGTGGGGTTCGACCCCAACTCATTTAGTTGGGTTATTATACTAACTAGCAATCGTTGACACTTAGAATTGGATGAAGTGTCCTTGAAACATTAATCAGCTACCATTCCAGTATTCAGATAGCCCCTTATGAGGCATTGTATGGGCGTAGATGCATATCTCCCATTTGTTGGTTTGAAGTAGGTGAAGCAGCCTTGATAGGGCCAAATTCGGTTCATGATGCTATGGAATAAGTTCAACTCATTAGAGATAGACTTAAGACAGCCCAAAGTCGCCAGAAGTCCTATGCAGATGTTAGGAGAAGGGACTTGGAGTTCCAAATTAATGATTGGGTTTTCCTAAACGTGTCACCTATGAAGGGGGTGATGAGATTTGGAAAGAAAAAAAGTTCATTCCTAGATATGTTGGCCCTTACATGATCTTGAAAAGAGTTGGTAAGGTGGATTATGAGTTAGAGTTGCCAACAGAACTAGCAGCAGTGCATCTGGTCTTTCACATATCATTGTTGAAGAAGTGTGTAGTTGATCCAGCATCCATAGTACCATTGGAAAGTGTGGCTGTGAAGGATAGTCTCACTTATGAGGATGTGCCAGTTGAGATTCTTGATCGTCAGGTTCGAAGGTTGAGAAATAAAGAAGTCACTTCAGTTAAGGTTTTGTGGAGGAGTCAATCCGTAGAGGGAGCTACTTGGGAAGCAGAAGCAGCCATAAAGTCTAAGTATCCTCATCTCTTTCCTTCCGATTCCATTCCAGCTTTAGGTAATAGTTCCTCACCAGTCTTTCATTTACTCATGCGTAGATTCAATCTTAGTATCATGTTCCTTCAGCTATACTTGCATTTTCACCATATTTGCATGTTCTTGGAACTTAGTTCAGTCAGATTTCAGTTTCCACTATTTAGTGGTAGGGTTTGCAGCTCTTTCCCTCCATATTCAGCTAATTTAGTCTTCATTCGAGGACAAATGTTCCCAAGGGGGTGATAATATAACACCTGTATTCTAGACAGACCAGAAATATAGATTCCAGAAGTTGTAGGTGCCACCTACGGACCGTAGGGTGACCCACGGACCGTAGGTGGGGTTCGTGGTTGGCCACCTGCAGCTCCCTTCCCAGAACCCCAAAATATTTCAGCCAAGTCTTGACCAACGCCAGGATCTACAGACCGTAGGCGGGACCATAGTCTGTGGACCAGGTCTGTGGTTCATACTCTCCAGAACCCCAGGAAAATTCAGCTAACTCCAGAACCATGTCAGGACCTACGGACCGTAGGTAGGACCACGGTCTGTGGACCATGTCTGTGGTTCAAACTCCCCAGATCCCAGCCTCTGAAGCCAATCGACAACTGACCAGGACGGATCGTAGGTGGGACCATGGTCCATGGACCGGTCCGTCGGTTGGCCCCTGCAACTTTTAAGTCAGGGTTATTTTGGTCTTTTCCTTATGCGTTGGACACCTAAACTACGTTGTTTAACCCTTAAACTATGTCATTTTAGTCAGTTTTAGCCTAGTAACTTAATTACAACTTACCCTAGTCAACTCATTCTCCAAAAAATTATCAAGTTGAACGAGAAAAGGGAGAAAGAGTCGACCAATCCTCTCCAAGAACGCAACAAGGTTTCCTCCAGTTTCAACCCCAAAATCAAAAGATTTCTCCGTGAATTTTGTCACCATGTATGTGGAATTTCACTAGTGGGTTCCTTTCACCCATTAGGTCCCTAGAATTCAGTCAGATTCTTGATTCTTTATATCATGTTTAGACCTAGGGTTTCTAGAACTTCATATTATTGTTGTGATTCAGCTGTTAGACTAATCCAAATTAGATTATCATATTTTCGTGGAATTGTTGCTTAGTTCGTACATAAAACTCAGAACCCTAGTTGTGTAGATTCGTTTAGTTCATGATTACACTTGCTAGGTCTGTTTATTTAGATATACATGCCTCAGTTAAGAATGTTTCATTATCAGTATATTAATGTTGCATTTTCAGTTAGCACGTCAGTATTTTGAGCTATTCAGTATTACAGAAATTCAGTTATAATGTGTTACTTACATAATCAGTTGGGAGTAGGCTTAATACCGAGTGGAATAAGGGTTAGTCACCCTCATAGTCCCAGAACTACGTGCCCACATAGGATAAGTCCCCTATGTGGGCAACATATTTAGTGATCACGACAGTCATGCTTTTATATCCGTGGCAAGGTATATTGGATCCTCTCGATGGGGTGATACATCGGACTCTATGGATAGCTCTCGTGGTTTTATGTCGGTTAACAGTAGCTCCCACAGTCATATTTTAATGCATTGACCAGGTTATTAGTATAGTTCAGTATTCAGTCTCAACTTGTTATGTACTTGGTCATTGCATTCAATTTAGTTCATATTCAGTATCCTCAGTATATTTCAGTATTTCTATCATGATCAGCTTATATCATTTCTCTTATTGCTTTGTTCAGTTATGTATATATTGTTCAGCTTTATCCTATCGTGCATGTTCAATACCTTTTAAGTACTGACGCATACTCTGTGTTACATCTTCTTATGATGTAGGTTCAGGTCCTCGACATTCAGATCATGCATAGATAGGTTCCCGATCTCCAGTTCAGCAGCATCGGTGGTGAGTCCTCATTCTTCGAGGACGATTGACATGTTATCCTTCTATTTTCAGTCTTTCAGTTTTAGTTTTGCTAGAAGTTAGCTGGGGGCATGTCCTAGCAGCTCTAGTCAGTTAGAGGCTTTTATTCAGACATAGTTAGATTCAGTTTTAGTTGAGTTTGATCTTTCAGTTGTCATTAAACTCAGTTTTATATATTCAGACTTAGAATGGGTATTTCCTATCATTTCTCTTTATATCATGTTTAAGCTTCCGCAACGTATTTCTATGTTCAATAAATCTTTAAGTATGCTTATGATATGCCAGCAGGGTTAGCTTGTGGTCACTCGTGATCCTAAGTCCCGTGTTTATGTCAAGAGGGTAGCCTCAGGGCGTGACAATTGTGCTCACCTATAGGCTATAAATATCTAAATCTTTCTCAGATATTGATAAAAGTTTATGAAACAAGTTTACAAGAAGAAAAGCACTGCATGCAAAAAAAAGTTTTTGCTTTTCCAAAAACTTCATGTGTCATTACAAGCCATTGAGTGGTTCGTTGGACAACAAATTTGAGGTACCGCTATTTATTTTTCGTGGGTCATTTTATCTTGGAAGCATATATTCCATAACATCGGGTACTTGAGGGGATAATTTCCTTAAGGAAACTCTTTGAATTCAGAGGACTTGACTCTTCTTCCTTTCATCTTGTTGATTGTATGACTTTTTTGTTTCCAAAATTTATTTAACTTCATATTGTATATTTCATTATTTTTATGAAATTTGTTTGAAGTTATTTTGTTGGAAAAACAGATTTTGCACTACGGAAAGTTAACAAGATTCACAATCTTGAACCACAAAATCAGTTCGTTATGCCTGCCTCTAAAGGGAGAATTGTAACACCCCTAAATACTAACCAAGAGTCGCATGTCGATACACCATTGCTTAATTACTATAGTATGTTTTACTCTCATTTTGGGAACTTGAAATGCTGTGATATTTGCAAACTTGCTTAACATAAATTATGATTGTAATTTAAGGGCTTGTATTGGGGTATTTACATAATATTCTAATTAGAATAATGTATAACTTACAAGGGAGATGAGGGATATACATATAGGTATATATGTATGCATTTTGGGCAGCCAACTTTTTGTTTGGGCAGCCACCTTTTAGTGACAGTTGTACATATGATAAACATCACTTTTGAGTCTATATTTTGACACCTTCTCTAGTGAAATTCGTTTCCCCTGAAGTCTAAGAACCTTAGAACATTATCTAACCAGTTGTTCTTCAAAATCACAAGAGAAAAACTTGGTCCTTTTGGTTGTAATTCGAGACACACCCTTCCCTTGGGTAAGTGATGAAATCTTGTTTCTGAGCTGGGTAGCTTTTAGTATTTTAAGAATATCTCGTTCTCTAGAACTTCGTTTATAGTGAATAAATATGATTTGGAAATATAATTCATATACCTACAACTCTTATGTTTATGTAAAACTCTAATTTAGCTGTTATGGACTCTCAATATGGGACGCAACATAGGACAAGTTCTGTCTAGATTTCGGAATTAGAAATCATGTATGATCAACTATTAATGTTTTGATTATATCTTTTTGAACAAAATATATTTTGCGGTAATTCTTGATTATTTACAATCTTAATAGATTTACCTACATCTTTCATGCAGGATATACAGTCCAGTTTTGCCTGTTTCCTTTTCAAATCTAAGTTGTGACATGAGGTACTAGGCTGGCCAGAATTACTGTTTTGGGAGCATAGTCGTATTTGTACAGGCTAAGCTTACTTGTGATGATAATTCTGTTTTACATCAACATTATTGAGCTACTAGTAATTAAAGAAGTTATTTAATTTTATTTTTAAGGTTGTATGTACTCGTGAACAAGTTGAGGACCTTGATACGTTGGTTGGTCTACGGTTTGAACTCTTGAAGTTGTGTTGGACTGTTTCTAAGCTAAGTACTGCGGTTTGTGTATAAACTTGTACTTGTACTCTTTTTACCTGCTGGTATATTTGAAAGTTTATCTTGGTACCTTGGTCACCTCTTGTCACTTTTGCATTATCGTGTTGTTATCCTTTAAGACATTAAAGACACTTGTGTAACTCACCCACTTGTACGGATTGTTTGATCACTTGGCACTCTTGTTGGGACCTTGTCCTTCTTGTAGCTGTGACTTTGTCACTATTGGCATGCCTCTTGATTCGGATCATTTGTCATCTTTACTCTGAATTTTTAGTTCGTCTTAATTATGGAAGTTGTCAATTTTAAGTACGAACTAGAGAGCCATTTTTAATATGGTTCTTGGTTCTCTTGATTATTGGGCTTTGACCCTTCTTGATGCAGAGCGTCGGTCCTTCTTGATACATGCTTATGCTTGGTGTGATGACATGAGGTATATATTGGGCAAGCCTTGTTATTGAATCTCTTGTAAAATGGTGCTATGAGCGTTCTTGACATTTGGATCTTTAAATATTGAACTTGATACTCTTTATATATTGTTTACTTGATTTATTTATTATGTTTCAATTGTGTTACCCATGACTTGAGAAAGGTAGCTTGGTGAATGTGAGGGCTCCGAACCTATAGTTTTTACACCACTAAGCTATATGCTTAGCGATAGTTGTTTCTATCGTAGGGAATGATCAAGAGGAGGACGAAGTTGGCCATTGGAGATGGAGATTTTGTGAGCCTTAAGGAAGATCACATTTGCATATAGGCATCTATATTTTGCATAAACCTTGGGACTTGTACATGATCTATGTGTTGTACATTTACATAAAATTTTGAAGGCTAATTTGATCATGTCACCATGGGTTGTAATATAGGTATGGCATATGTTTTGTTGTTTTTGGGGTGTGTAAACCCAAATCTTGTAATATACTAGATTTACTATTTGTTTTAAATGTTTGTGTGAAGCATGAACCGGTTAATTTTGGTAATCGAAAATTGGTAATATTCTTTTATATTATTTTCAAGTGTGAGGATAAAATATGCAGGAAAACCTCATAAGTTATTTGCTTAGATTATTCTGGAAGGGTTCTTCCGCCATAACATAAAATTCTACGCAGTTTCAATTTGACATCAAATTAATGTGTAAATGGGAAGGCTTCACTTCTTTAACTATTTTTTTATGAACCTAATTTCTCTACTAGACGATAACCAATAAGCTCTTCGTTAATCTCTTTTAAATGTCGCAAGTATTAAATTAGATTTCTTCTTTAAATGGCAGTATCCTTCTGAAAGGGTCGCTACAAGAATAAATTCCTAAGCTCATTCTTTCTCTATCTATCCTGGAAATTAAGTTGTCAACCACTATAATGCTATTTAAGTTGTTGATCCTTCAGTACCTAATGTGGTCCAAGAAATGATGTGGATCAAAATAAATGTTAAGGTATCTATATCTCTACCAAAAATATTGTATGCCCACCGGGATTTGTACCTCTATAAAAAATTAGCCCCTAAAAGTTACTCTGTGTGTTGTTTTGAATATCAGAATTATGAATGATTATTATTTGATTATTTCGGAACTGATATGTGCATTGTATCTTCCTAGGATCAACTTCTTGTTTAATTTGTGGCTTGAGTAATATATATATATATATATTATGCATGTATTATATTGTATTATAATTATTTGGATTGAGATGACTTAAAAGAGAGTGAAGTTTGCAATATGTATTATAAATATATTGTTAATGAATAAAACATGTATTATACATGTCTTATAAATTGAACTAAAGCAACTCGGTCAGATTAGTCATGTTTTTTTCTACACATCACCAATAAACTACAAAATGAATTAAACTTGAATTAATAATGTATTACACACATATTAAAATTGAATTAGAAGAGAATTAAACATGAATGCAAAATGTAGCAAACGTAAGAGCATCAATGATTTGTAGACTGAATAAAACTTGTATAATTAATTAGACAAGTAATCTAATCGTAACAACTGAAGAAACATAATAAACTGCAAAATAAATTAAACTTGAATTAAAATGTATTACACACATATTAAAGTTGAATTAGAAGAGAATTAAACATGAATGCAAAATGTAGCAAACGAAAAAAAACATTATGTGACCTATAAATTGAAAAAACTTGTATCAATAATGAATTAAACAAGTAATCCAATCGTAACAAATCATTCAATAAACTACAAAATGAATTAACTTATATTAAAAGTGTATTACACAAATATTAAAGTTGAATTAGAAGAGAGAATTAAGCATGAATAAAAAATATAACTAATGAAAGACCAGACAATGATCTATAGAGTGAATTAAATTTGTATCAATAATGAATTAAACAAGCAACTAATAGTAACAAATAATAAATAACAAAATGAATTAAATTTGCATTAAAAGTATATTACACAATATTAAAGTTGAATTAGAAGAGAGAATTAAGAATAAATGAAAAACGTAACTAACGAAAGACAAGACAATGATCTATAGACTGAATTAAACTTGTATTATTAATGACTAAAAAATATATTATATGTGTCTTATAAATTATTTTGGTTTGTATCAATAAGAACATGAGTGATGTTTGCAATATGTATTAAAAATGTAGTGTGTATACGTTATAAATGTATTATAAGTGTGTTACCTAAATCATTTGGTTGGTATCACTAAGAAGAAAGTAAAGTTTGCAATATGTGTTATAAATGTATTGTTAATGAATAAAATTTATATTATATGTGTCTTATAAATTATTTTGATTTGTATCAATAAGAATATGAGTGACGATTGTAATATGTATTATAAATGTATTGTTCATGAATAAAACGTATATTATATGTGGCTTATAAATTATTTTAATTTGTATCACTAAGAAAATGAGTGGCGGTTGCAATATGTATTAAAAATGTATTGTGCATGTCTTATAAATGTATTATTAGTGTGTTACCTAAATTATTCTTGTTGGTATCACTAAGAAAAGAGTGAAGTGTGCAATTTGTATTATAAATGTATGATTGATGAATAAAACATGCATTATATGTGTCTTATAAATTATTTTGATTTGTATCACCAAGAAAAAAAGTGTTGTTTGCAATATGTATTACAAATGTATTATGCCTATATTATAAATGTATTACAAGTGTGTTACCTAAATTATTTTGGATGATATCACTAAAAAGGGAGCGAAGTTTACAATGTATTATTAATGTATTGTTCATGATTCTAATACAATTTTAATACAATTATGAAACATGTCTAATACAACTTTAATACAATTGTGATACAGTTCTATAAACTTCACTTTTTTGTGCTTCAATCTAATATTTCTCCTAAAAACAATTCTAAATTTAACCAAACCCTCTTAAAATTGAGATATAAACTCCAAACGACATTTCAATTATTTGTAGGAACAACCTATCCAAACTAATCACAAATTCGTAAAACTCAAATAATGAATTCAAAATTTGAAGCTTTATAATGACCATCAATGGTGAACTCATGCTGCTGTAATTTTACATATTTGAAATTCATGCTTGAGAACATGATTTTGTATAAATCTTCGACCTTTTTTTCCCTCTTCTCATCGTGTTTTTTTGGTGAAAATCGTGAAATATGGACGAAAATTGATTTGAGGATAGTTCTTTAAATGAAAATTTCAAAAAAGAAGAAGAAGAATAAAAAGAAGAAGAAAAGGAGAAAGAGAATAAATGGCAGAGAAAGAGGCGAAGAAGAATAGAAAGAAGAAGAGAAAAAATGGCAAAGAAAGAAGCTAAGATAGACTATATAATTTTTTAATTCCAAAAAATTGTTATATTTAGTTAGAAAAATTATATTGTCATAGATGGTAAATATTTTTTTAATATAGCATATCTATGTGATTTACCCATAAACAAACGCACCTTATGATTATGTGATCTCCTGAGTTGTATCTCATATGACCTAGTAGTCATGGATGGCTTGTCGCAAAAAGGGGGTAAAGGATAAACGCTAAAGACCATAATATGGAGTTAGTCATGCAAGAAAGAGATGAGATAATTGTGCTCCGACGCACACGTACGTGCATGTACATCCATTGGAGTGAAGGTTAAACAATTTAAATTCAGACTTTAAAAGTTAAACAACGATTATACTTTTTGTTATTATCTACATGATGAAAACATGTTAAGCCGCTAACACACCCAATCACTAATGCATCGCAGAGGTGAGACCTCGTTTATCGTTTCGCTCCTCAAACAAAAAGAAAAAATGCAATTACATGACAAAAGCACCTGATGAGCACCAAACTCCAAAATATGTCTTCCAACATCGAAAAACTTCTGACACACACCTACTATTGTACAGTTGCAGCCTGCAGGACAAAAGTCTGACTAAGTGGACCAAAAGCATAGAAAAACATGATGCAATGTTAACTTCACCAATTGAGAAGTCACATTTAGCTGTTGGATGAACTCAACCTGAAACAGATCAACAAAAATAAGAAGGCTAACGAAATATAAAGAGAAAAGGTGGTATAATAGGAAAATGTCCTTCCATCCACAGAAAAAATAAAGAAAGGGATATATAAGAAGGTTAAAGTGCAAAAGAAAGAGCTAAGAACAGAGTACATATAAAGGGCATATTGACATTTCCTTGAGAAAGCATGGAAATGGAATTAGAAAATTCAATGGTAACCTACCGCAAAACCTAGCAGATTGAGACTACAGTTTGAGAAGTTGGCGCACCGTTCACAATACAGATCTACTAAATTGATAAGAAAAAACAAAGTCACTTGGTGTTATTGTAAAAGTGTCATCTTAAGAAGCTTATTTTATCTCTTTTTTTACAAGGAAATCTGTAGCTGCTACCCTTTGGGTGCGCACAGGGTAAAACCACTGCTTCTATGCAATAGCTCTCAAACCACATAGGAGAGGTAACCCGTACTAGGCAATTTTAGTGCGACAGGATCAACGTAGAAGGTAAATCCCTTGCTTTCGTTGGCAAGGGATTTTGAACTTGAGACCACCAAAATGGAAGTCCCAAGCCCAAATCATTGGACCACCCCGAAGGGTAAGAAGCTTCTTTTATCTTTGTTTCATTTCATTATGGGAAAAAACTATTAAGCAGCCCAGAGGTTCTTATTATTTTTTCATTGTTTATAGATTTTGTTTAAAATATTATTATTTCCCAACATGTTTGTCACTTTCAGCTTACCGAGCATCAACCTAAGTGAACTTTGATTATCTTCCGTTATGTTTAATTTTTTTATGACCAAAAAATCCACAAGGGTTATTGGTGCGCAATAAAGAGATACGTGTCGAAAGGAGAGAAGAAAGTATTGATCAAAAGTACTTTGTCTAGCATCCCATATGTTTCATGCTGCTTTTGCAACACCCGATAAAGTGACAAAAAGGTTAAAAAAAACTTTCAACAAAAATTTCTATGGGATATAACAGAAGGAATTAGAAAGTTCCACCTAATGAATTGGAGAATTGTCACATCTCCTAAGGAAAGGGGAGGACTTGGTGAAAAATCTTTGGGCTTCCACAAAAACTTTTTAAGGAAGTGGTTATGGAGGTTTGGGGTGGAAGAGAATGTATTGTGAAGGGGTGTGGCAGTGAAAAGTGTATGGTATGATGGAAGGTAGGTGGAGGACTAGAAACATCACAATACCATCTGGATGTGGCATAAGGAGAAGTATTATGAAGGGGTAGGAAGACTTAAGTAGACATGTTCCTTTAAAGGTTGGGGGTGGTAGTAAAGTTAGTTTCGGGGCACATAAGTGTTGTGGGGACAATGAACTAAGGGAAGTCTTCCCTAATATGTATATAAGACTGGCTTGTCAAAAAGAGATACCATCCAACAAATTTGTATATCTCATGAGGATGTTCATTGAAATCTGAGGTTAGGAGGAATCTACAAGACTAGGAGTTGAAATAGTTTCTTAGTTTTGTTGAGTTTATGTATGGGCACGATATTCTAATCAATAGACTGGATGTATGGAAATGGTGAGAGATTAGAGTTGACTTATTCACTTTTAAATCATATTATGAGTGGTTATTAAGGAGAGATGAATGTATTTGCCTGCATTGTGCTAAATGTGTATCCAAAGTTGAGAGGTGTGTTTCTTTGCGTGATTGGCAGCAAGAGGTATGATATTGATAGCAGAAAACCTGATAAAGAATAAGCTCACCTATGTTAGTTGGTGCTTCATGTGCAAGAGCTCAGGTGAAGATGTGGATCATCTCTTCTTGCATTGTCAAGTGGTTAACCGAGTGTGGGAAAGGGTTCTTAATTGGTTTTAGGTGTAGCGAGGGATATCAAGCTAAGTGAAGGAGGCATTGCATTGTTGCGCTTATAGGAGGGGGAAGAGAAGTTATAGAGCATGTAATGTTGCCCCAATAGCAGGAATGTGGGTTTATTAGAATGTCACGATCCAAGGTAGCCTCTAGGTGTAACATGGAGTATAAGACCCCGAGAGGCCCTATACAAGCCACTTAGCTTTCATCATACAAGATAGTAGAATAAAGAGATTTAAAATACAGTTTTAACATATACGAGTTTTATAGAGAAAAACGGAAATCTAAACATTGTCTCAAAATCATCTAGTGCATAAGGGTTTATCGGGGCGTAGCCCGTACATCAAGTTCCAAAACTGAAAGTAAAGACAAAAGGAAAATCAAGCTCGGTCCTCAAAATATGAGGAGTCACCCCAACTTCAAACTTCTATATGAGATCCTAGCCACGAAAGTGCAAATTTGCAAGGTTGGTCCATACATTTGGGGAAATATAGGAAAGAGTATGCGTTAGTACAAAATATGTACCAAGTATGATAGTCATGCATAAAATATTTGAAATCATGAAAAAAGGGGACATTTTTATATAGTGCAATGACCAAGCTAAATCAAGAATGTAAAAGGACTAGAAGACATAAGTCATAAAACATGGTCAATGCAAATAGACATCATCTTGAGTCACATGTGTGATACTTCTTGAAGTAACCTTAATTCGTTATTGTGGGAGATTTATCTTTAACCGACATATAAGACCATGTTAGCTATCGACACGAAATCTGGTGTCTACCCCACATCCAGAATGGGTGTCCTACTTGCCAAGGTAAGACCATGAACTTCTAGCTTATGTGGATCCACTAGCTAATGTTTATCTAAGACAATCATCCTATGGTAGCACATAGGTATGGGATAAAGAGATTGCTTTTAGAAACCCGACCTCTACTAATAGAGAGCTCCCATCTCAATATCCTCTCAGTGCTAAGCATGAATCCCACAGAATAGTTAATTTCTTAACTTGCCTTTATTATCCATGGAACGACACGTCGTCTATCCAATCCAAGTAAAGTCACATGTCATCCATGGAAAGGTACAATTAAATAACCAATCCAAGCGAGGTTTCATTAGAATAGCTCCTTATATTTGATTCATTTTAGATGAGAAGACCTTTCAACCTTGGAATCCTTTTATGTGAGAACATTTCACATTCATGCATGAGATAGCTATGTGAGCAATCCTTTCACAACAATTAACCACAACAACATATATGGTTTTTACTCTCAAAGCAATCTACATCATCTCATCAATTCCATAAGAACATGCATAACTCCATAATTCACCTTTCATAGTTCAAAACCCACTTTCAATCATCAATATCTAGAAAATATAAAATCATGTAATTATCTCAATTCATGCTTGATAGATCATAAAATAATCAAATAAATCAATATTTAAAAGAACCCATGACATGGAAGAAAATCCTAACTCAGTTGGGGAAATTCTAACTTTGTAAATTGGAGAATTTGAGAACTCCATGGAGGAAAGGGCTCCATGGATGAAAACTATCATACCTCAATTTCAAAATCTTGACTTCAATGGTGGAATTGGAGACTTGACTTATAAACCCTAACTTTCTTCTTCAACTTCTAGATAGAGAAATATTTGAGAGGAAGACTTACTCTTCTTTTAGAAATTTGAGAGAACGATTTCAATTGGATAAATTTTCGGGTTGAAATACTTATATAGGGGTTCTAAAAGAGGGCAAAACAACATGGTATTGAATTAAAATAATTTGGGGAAAAGACCAAGAAGCCCCTAAAAATAATTTCGTCACCAACAATGGTGAGGACCTACAGTCTGTGATTCCACCTGCGGTCCGCGCTTCCACCTATGGACCATCCTGGTCGGCCGTCGTTGATTTTAGAGACTCGATTATTGGACCACGAATGATGGACCCCTTCCTACGGACCATGGTTTAAGGCGACGGGTTGTGGGTCGCAGCCGTCGTTCTCGACTGTGACTCTAAAATTTCTCTAAGTTTGGGACTCACCTATGAAACCTATCTACAACTCGTGGATTGGATGACGGGTCATCCTGGTGAACTGTCACTAAGTATTGGAACATGACAACTTTTGGGATCTTGGGTTGGCCAACCACGGAGCTAAACTATGGTCCGTGTGTTAGTCTACGGGCCATAGGTGGCTCGGTCGGAACTGGCACCAAATTTTAAAAAATTGAAATTTTCTCATCTTTTCGAATCCGAGGTGTTAAATGGAAAGAGAAAAATAAGACAATGTTTAATGGTGTTGAAAAAAATATTGTAAAGTTGCAAAATAGTATTTTGCTCTAATTTTATTTTGGTGATTGCAAGAGACCCCAACTTGTATTAGAAGATTGGATCTCCTTTCTGTAGAATCATATTTTGATCTAGGTTCGTTCTTTTTGTATACGAGATTTTCCCCAAATGTTAATAAACTATTTACCTTATCATAAAGAAAAGTGTGCAGTTCAAAACTCAGGCAAGTAGTGGGCCCGCCTCTCTACCCTCTCCACTTAAAAACCAGGCGTGCATCGAACCCACACATCACACGCTGCACCCTTAGCCCAGGGGCTGGATAAGCAAAGAGCTGACCAAATGCATAAAAAAAATTTATTTCTAGAAAATGACATCTTTGGATTTATGTTGAATCCAGTAAAATAAAAATGTCTGACATTAGGTTTATCCTCATACTAGCACACAATAAATTAAGCACTATTTCGTCAACTTACCCTTCAATTGATATCATCATCTTTTTCATCATTGTCATACCCAATGTGATCCCCCATGTCAAAAAGAAGATTTAAGGAACTGTGAGAACAATTTGAGCATGGCAACCTTCAAAACCTATTCAATATGTATTTATGCATTCAGAACAAAGGATAGGTAAATTAATCTAAGCTTAAGCCTCAAAATTCCTGACTCATAGGCTTGATGCCTACCTTGCACAAACTACAGTTAGCATGAAAACTATTAAGAGCAGAGGTCGAGTAACCTGTAACTTTATCCTCAAACCTAGCTAACAAGCTTCTTGAGCCTCCAAGGTATTTCATACACGTATTCTAAACTTTAAACATGTCTCGCTACTTGTGAGTAAATATATTATCTCAGGAATATAAAGGATTTTTTTTAAACAACGGAATATAAAGGATTCAAGACTGTATTTGAAATATATCTCCAGCCCCAGCTTTATCCTACACAACATTCACTACTGTTGCCTTTCTCTACCCTCTTATGTCAAGCCGTACAAAATAGAAAACCCTCCCCACTTGGCATTACTTTGAATCAGAAGCGTATCCAACGGGGGGTCACCGGGTTCACGTGAACCCATGCTCTCCTTCCGAGATCATATATCGCAGTGTTATATTTTTTTAAAATTATTCAAATATACATGTGTGAACCCATACTCGGAGTATCATATAATGCGATGATGACTAGGTGCACCTCTCTACGTGAGGTTAGAAATTTGAATTTCATATTTATCTTGTTTTGTTTTTCTTTCTAAAATTAGATAACACCTCTCTAAGTGGTTATTGGTAGGACTTTTGACATTTTAATTAATTCATATATATATATATATAAAACCTATAATATTAAAATTGAACATCTTTTAGTAATAAGAACCTAAATATCAAATCGATCAAATTTATGTCTTAAGTCAACCTTTTTGTAATAGTGCACCCATCATCTCGAAATCTTGAATACGCCTCTGCTTGGAATACTTGGCCAAACTCTAGTTCAGGATTTATCCAGTTAAGCCAAAGAAAGCATCTCCAGGGTTGGCTCAGATTGACAACATACTTATTTTAGATGGATGCTAGACCTCCTTTATTCAAAAATCCTTAGTCCATGTCCTCCTATATCTGCCATCTGTCTTCATTATGGTAAATTCTACCTTTTAGTGAAAAAAATTGATCAATAATACAATACTGCAGATTATGCCTTTTATCAGATAGGTAAAGTACAACCTTGCTTATAAAGAGGATGCATCTCCTTTTCGTCCTTCTACCTTATTCTTTTTTTAACCATATCTAGAACCCTTTAATCCTAAGTAAAGTTTAATCCAACAACGAGCCACTTACCAAGAAGAATAACATGCATTTATAATGCGTGATATGAGGCATATGTGCATGAGTTAAATGTCATACTGAATAGAAAACACATGAACATCACAAAAACCAATGATTATAAGTTGAATTCAATTATAACCAAGAAAGGGACACTTGGTTACCTTTCGTAGTGCGGTGACTAAAGCTCAGATAGATTATTTACTCTTTATGAAGGGTGATAGAAGCCTTTATAAGAACTGCAAGGTTATCCTATATGAGAATCTTACTACCCAACATAAGTTTTTGGAGATTGATGGCCAAGAATTAAATGGGATGGCTTGACCGTTGCCCTATCTCGGGAGATGGGGGAGCAGTTGATTGCCTTTGAGGCTTGGAGGAATATAGTGGGGATGTGAATAATATGTGGGATATGACAGTTAGTTGCATCAGGGAAGCAACAAGACATGTGCTAGGGGTTTCGAGGGGTAACCTTTGGTGGTCATTGAAGGGATTGGTGGTGGAATGGAGAAGTCCAAGGAAAAATAGAAGCAAAGAAGGTTGCCTATGCAAAAATGGTGGAGTGCAAGGACGAGGAGGAGAAGCAAACGTATATGGAAAAAGTATAAGGCGACGAAAAAGGAGGCTAAGTTAGTGGTTACCGTGGCAAAGACGACAACTTTTGAACACCTATATGTTGAACTAGGGGACAAAGATGGAGATAAGTGTACAAGCTTGCTAAGGCGAGAGAGAGGAAGCAGTACAAGAAAAATGGGAATTAACGACCAGGAAAATAGTCCCTAAAAGTCTATTTCTAGTCTTTAATATTTAACAACGGCCAGAAATATCTGGTCATCTGGTCCCTATAAGATTCGTAACAAAAGAACAATAACGACCGGATTGACTGCCAGGCGTTAAGAGGTTCTAGGGACTAGAAAAATATAGTTCCCTAAATCGCATATATGGACCACATTTCTGGTCCCTAATCATACATTAATTTGTACTATAATCTTCTTGGACCCAAAAAAATTGGTCCTTGAAGGTATTAAGGACTACAGATCTGGTTCTAAAAAATTGCATTCAATTTTCGTTAATAGATCTGCTCCCCATTTTAAATACATGTTTTTTCATATGATATTTTTGAAATATATAACAGAAATTTCAATAGTAATATGCTGCTTTCATATATAAAATTTGCAATCCAGTACAAAATAGACTTCACATCCCACGATGTAAACATCAGTAGGTTTACATAAGATTTTTCCAAAAAACTAAGTAATTTGTCAAACATTCCAACAAAAATGAACCAATTTGTACAGTCTTTTAAGCTTGCGTCTTGAGTTATAAATCCACGCCTTCAAACCTGGAAAAAAAAATACACAATACATTTTCCTTAGAACTATAGCAATGGACTACAAATACAAAGTATTTCAGCTAAAAAATGTTCAAATGACTAAGCCTATACAACATGTACTAGTAAGCTAAAAAGGTCAAAGAATGAAGGCTAAATAACAATCATATGTTTACCATGTTCTCTCACAAGTTAAGCTTGAAAAGAACATCAAGTATCTATATATTATGTTAAGCCTCTATAATTGAAGTCCAAATGCTTCTACTCTTCTTCCAAATTCTAAAGATCTGTGATTCTAGAGCTCTTAATAGATCATCTTTCAAACAAGTTAAACAAAATCAACCAAAAAAAAGAACAACATCATAGGTATATGGATCTCAAAGTAAGATCACTAAACAAGGAATCAGTGAACTTAATGAACTAACTTAACACAGAGCATACTGCATGAATTATAGTAAGACTAGTGTTGTTTTCATTTTCTTTCTATATTATTAATCACTAACTAACATAAGTGGGATATCGTTAATGCATAGACACAGCTCAACTCAAAAGAGAATTATTCTTTTTGTGGATGTTCAACGAAATACCTAGTAATTTCTTCCTTAATACTGCAACTATCATTTTTAATCTATTAAAGAATTTTTATTTTCCTGTAAACCTCATTGGAATAATGAATCTAAGTAAAAATATGATGTTAGACATCAACCAGACAAAAAGTTCAGGAAAATCTTACATGGGGATCAAACAAAAGACAAGAATGATAATCACAGCTCAAAATTTTCTTCAAGTAAAAACCCAACAATGAAGAACAAGTGATGGATATTTAAGGTCGAAAAATATTAACATAAGAAAGTGCTAGATTACAAAAGATATTTCACAGACATATCTAAGAATAAAGGTTTCGCAACCGCCATGAAATACCTTGAGCCAAAGAGAAATTTTCATCTTAGTATTCGGAACTATCAATAACCAACAAAGGTATGTGCAGAGCTCCAAATGCACGACCACTGAGATGCTAATAAAACTAAAATTATTTACACCTTCGAGGCTACCGAAAGAATTATTAGAATTCGTATTCTTTTCAAATTACGCCTTACTTTCAAACCTTATAACGCAATCAGTATTACTTGAAATCGTCATAAAAATGAGAATAAATGATATATAATATATTCTATTCAACACCTCTTCCATGGTATCCCAAAAAATGATATAAAACTTTGATATAGTCCTTCAGTTATGTTGGAAGTATCAGAGAGCAGACAGACCTATACCTCCCCTATCTCCCCTGTTCATCTTAAGAAAGAAAAAGGAAAGGGGACTTCCTCTTCTACTTTGCTAGTTCTTAGTTTATACTTTATACAAAAGCTAAACAATCTTCTTCCCACGAGATGAGAGCAATCTCTTCCCCCTCACACTAAAGCTAAGATGACCAAAACTAGTCAGATTTCAGACTGTTTCAGGAAACATAGCTTGTTGCATCAACTGTCAAGTGCAATTTACAGAGAAACAATTTCCCTAGGTTCCTCTTCAAAAGAATTCTTAGGCAGTACTAGGGAACCTTGTAAAATTATCCTAGAAGAAGAAAGTTAACATATTTGATGTTCTGTTGCTTTTGAAGTTAAAAGGTGTTGGAAATATCAGTAATCTCTTCCTCTAATCAAATATGAGGATATGAACTATAGAATGCCAAAGTTGGCATACAAAATTTAGATAACCAGAAAATTCTTCAAAGATACCTCCCGCTGGACAGTTTTTCAATAGAAGAATCACCCGACATACATTAAATTATCAAGTCCAATATGTACACAATTGACACATGCACTACCTAACAGGTCAAAGTTGCATTTTAATACAGTCAACAGATTCAATTTAAAAACCAAAAAAATGTTTAAAATACCAACACAATATGAGTAAGGTCTAAAGTAAAATCAGAATTCACAGCGCACAAGAAAACATTGTTAGGAGGCCTGTTGTACGAGAAAATAAGGAACTTAGAGATGAAGAACACTTCTGAGCTGGAGATTAGTACATAAATAACAAAATAAACCTCATGTAAATAGGTGTGAGAATCTATCGTGATGTGGTCTGCGCTTCATTTATTTGCTTTAACCTCTTATTGTTATGCTTAACATTGGAGAAACAACAACAAGAATGGCTTCATTGCACTTAATTGAATGTTATGTTGTTTAAGCAAGTCAAAAATTGTGACAACCTAATAGAGGGTGGCATAATCCATTTCTTTAAAATCAATTATTTGGACAACATAATCAACAATAAAGTTATGCAGAAAACCAGTCCATGCTACAATCATCAAAACAACAAGTTATCATCTTCTCTACCAAAAGAAAAAGGGAAAAGAAAGAACGTTAAGGAGCAATTGGTTTTCTGTAAAGACAATAGATTGAGTGAACAGTAACAATCCAAAGCTTTCTAATGCTAACTAGGATATCATCAACAAATGTTATTTTTAACAGTAATCAATCCATAAATACAGTTTTTAGCAAAAAAAAGTCAATATTTAACGCTCCCACATCAGTGCTTGAGTTATCAGTCACAAACTTAAGCCAAGACAACAATAGAGTGGGTAAAAGAACACCAATTCGATCAATAAATTTACTCCAACACCTATAATCAATAAATAGAAATGTAAATCTCCACTCACCTAACCCACTTGCACTAGGTGTTTGCACCTAACCAGTAAATACATGACATCTTTCATAACATTTATCACATAACCATGATTAATTAATTATTTTTTTCTATTAACTTGAATTAAAAACGGAGCCTACAGTATAATGCTCAAAACATTTACCTTATTTTGGAGGGAGTAGTTTGCGACAGAAAAAACGCAAGTGAAGAGCTTTAACTAGCAAGTCCATCACTTAGTTTGGAGGGAGTAGTTTGCTACAGAAAAAACACAAGTGGAGAGCTTGAACTAGCAAGTCCATCACTCCCTTTGGAGGAGTAGTTTGCTACATAATACAAGCGAAGAGCTTCAGCTAGCAAGTCCATCACCCCCTCTATAGTTTTATTCGAAAAACTTATTCAGTGGCAGAATTTGATAGAATTTTTTCATCAAAGTATTTCTTTGATATGTTTTAGCCGAGATTATACTTGTCAAACGTAATAAGCTAGCTTTAAAAACCCCCCATAAAAATCATTGATAAGAAATAAGAAATTGAACTACTAAACCTAATGGTAAAAATGAATTCAACCAATTCGATGATACGAGCATGGGTAGCACCAACTATGAGATCCTTTTGAGCTCACAATAAGGATTCAAAGAGGATCTTGGATGGATCTTATGGAGCACAAAAGGATGGGCTTCCACATATGAATGATAACTTGAATCGACAGCCTATTTTGGGGATGTAGGAAGCACTTTGGCAAGCTTGAGCAACCTTTGGTGATGGCCAGCACACGTTGGCGAGCTAAAGCCATATGGGCGAGCATCAAACCAATTGGGTAATGCCATAACCTCAAAGAAAAAAACAAAAGACACAAATTTTTCTTGGCTTTCAAGCACGATCCCAAAACAGTCCTATAACACAAATTGCAAAGACAAAACCAATAGCATACACAAAACCCTACAAAAAACACACAAATTTCTCCACCTCACAAGATTTAACCCAATACTCTCATTTTTAGCCCTCACACAACAACAATCACTACTCTAAACAACTCAAATGCATCAGTTAAGAAAGAACAAAGAAACATAAGTTCTTGTTTCAATGGAAAAAAAGATACAAAGTAGATAAAAGAGAAAGAAATAAAAAACTTACCATAGCCGAATAATCACTATGGTGGACACAGCTTGTGTATATGCATAAGAGAGATGAAAATTTGTTTGCAGTCCATCTGTTCTGAGATCTTAGAATTGAAATTTAGTGGTTAATTAGCGATTTTAGGGTGAGGGGGGATTTTCGGAGCCCTTTTTTAGTTTATTCTGTTTTGGTTGCCACCTCTCACTTAATATCGATTGGTACCGGATATTTACTTTTCTTTGGACTAATTATGTCCCTTCGTTTATTTAGAAAATAAAGATTCTTTTTAGGACCAAAAGAGCAATCTCTTCCCTATAAATGTACTTATAGGGACCATAATTAAAACTTGTCGCTAAATCCTAGTCTTTAAAAGGCCTTTTCTAATAGTGAAGCTTTGAGACTTGGATCAAGTGAAGTGCATCAAAGACGAGGAAGGCAGGGTATTGGTGGAAGAGACTCACTAAACGAAGATGGCAAGCATACTTCCATAAACTCCTAAACAAGGAAAGGGACAGAGACATTGTGATGGGTGATATGGAGCTCTTTGATCGAGATTTTTGGGTATTGTATGTGTATTAAGTTAAGGAGGTTAAGTGTGTTATTAGTAGAGCGATCAAACCTGATGAGATTCCAAGGAGTTTTGAAAGAGCACACACAAGGCAAGTATGGAGTGGCAGACTGGGTCCTTTAATGTCATTTTTACGATAACAAAAATGCCTAAAGAATGGAGGTGGATGCGCAATAAAATGGTTCCGTTGTACAAGAACAAGGGTGATATCTAAAGCTACAATAATTACAGGGCTATCAAGTAGCTAAGTCGCACCAAGAAAGTTTGAGAAAGGATGGTGGAGATGAGGGTGAGTGGTGTGTCCATTTGCAAAAACCAATTCGGATTCATGTCAGGTACAGAAGCTATTCATCTTGTGAGGAGACGGGCGGATAAATATAAGGAAAGGAAGACCGGTTTACATATGGGGTATTGACCTTGAAAAGGCCTACAACAAAGTCTTGAGGGAAGCTCTCTAGAGATGCCTAGAGGCTAAAGGGTTACCAATGACCTACATTAGGGCAATTAAGGACATGTATGATGGAGCTAAGACTCATATTAGAATGGTGGGAGGAAACTCGAAGAACTTTCCAATCAAGATAAGGTTGCACTAGTACTAGACACAGGGGTTACACCAAGCGCTTAGCTCGTTCCGATATGCCTTGGTGATAGATGAATTGACTAGGTTTAATTCAAGATGAGGCGTCAAGATGCATGTTATTTGCAGATGACTTAGTACTTATTGATGAGACATGCAACAGAGCTAATGTTAGGTTGGAGGTGTGAAGACAAACTCTAGAGTCTAAAAGGTTCATGTTGAGCAGGACCAAAACTAAATATTTGGAGTGCAATTTCAATGATGCAATACATGAGGCAGACGTGAAAATGAGGCTTGACACGCAGCTTATCCCCAAGAGAGATAGTTTCAATTATTTGGAGTCTTTAATCTAAGAGAGTGGGGAGATCGACAATGATGTCACACATCGTATTGACGCGGCGTGGGTGAAGTGGAGGCTTGCCTCCGGAGTCTTGTGTGATAAAAATGTACAACTTAAACTTAAAGGTAAGTTCTACAGAGTGGTGGTTAGACCGACTTTGTTGTATGGGATGAAGAGTTGACTAGTCAAGAACTTTCATGTTCACAAGATGCAAGTTGCGGAAATAAGGATGGTGAGATGGATTTGTCAGCATACTAGGAGGGATAAGATTAAGAATGAGGATATCCGAGAAAAGGTGGAAGTGGCCTCTGTGGTGGACAAGATAAGGGAAACAAATCTGAGATGATTTGGACATGTAAAGAGGAGAAGTGTATATACCCTAGTGAGAAAGGGCGAGAGGTTAGATATAGTGGGTACGAGAAGGTAGATGTAGGTCAAAAAAGTATTGGGGAGAGGTAATTAAAGAGGACATGATGCATCTTCAGCTTAGCAAGGGCATGACCTTAGATAAGAAGGTGCGGAGGTCGCGAATTGTGGTAGAAAGTTGGTAGGTAGTGGAGTTTTGCTTGCTATTCGACAGGTTCGGGCTTGGTGGTGTCTACCATAGTATTAGCCTTATTCTTGTATTTCTTGTTGTTGAGAATATAATTAAATAATAAAAGTGTGCTCTCTCTAACAGCTTAAGCTTTTAGATACGATGGTCACATACTTCAACATGGTTTCCGAGCAGGCAGAGGTCCTGAGATCGAATCTCACCGCCACCCAAAATTAAAAAGAATCTCCATGTGCTTGGCCATGAAAAAGAATTAGGCCCGCACTTGAGGGGGCGTGTTGAGAATATAATTAAATAATAAAAGTGTGTTCTCTCTAACAGCTTAAGCTTTTAGATGAGATGGTCACACACTTCAACACTTGCTTTTGATATCTTTCATCATT
Organism: Solanum chiquidenum; assembly: GCA_029582725.1. Lineage (NCBI taxonomy): Eukaryota > Viridiplantae > Streptophyta > Magnoliopsida > Solanales > Solanaceae > Solanum > Solanum chiquidenum. The sequence continues at coordinate 17,037 of JAJOOS010000816.1, read as the reverse complement.
TGTTGTTTATTGTCTTTTGATTGTCATATTATTGTGTTGTTGCTACTATTTCCTTATTAGTTGTTATGTTTATTTCATTGTCATTTTTTTGAGTCGATAGTCCTTTGAAAACAGACTTTACCTCCTCGAGGTAGGGGTAAGGTATGGTACACTCTAGCCTCCCAAGTCCCACTACTAGGATTTCACTAGGTATGATGTTGTATGGCTTCCTCAGAAATAAATGTCATTATCAAAACTTGCATTGATTCTTATAATTTACATCAAGAGAGTGGTGACAGAAAATGATTAAGTATCAAGAACTGATCAATCCTATCTATCCTTCACCTTCCAAGGGATGTCTGAATTTTCTACAGGTGTACGAGATTCATTTATAATGGAAGAGAGAAACAAGCATAAAGGAAGAGGTGTAATTGGATAATGTCCATTTCTACCTAATTCTTATCATTTAAAGGAGTCCATCAACTGAAGCAAGTAAAATGACAAAAATACAACTCAAATGTCATAGAATAAAGAGGTAAGATTCTAAAACGTTATTCATTCATGAGAAAATGCACGTTTCGACTCTTTTATACATAGCTTCTAAAATGAAGAGAAAATAAAAAGGAAATATATCCAAACCAAGGAAAAAGTTCCTGGGAGGGGGAGAAGAGGAAGCTGAAACAGAAGAAAATTCCAATAATTTAAAAGATAACTTTACCTCAACAACTTGGTTTTTCATGCACTTCAATGATGTCATCATCCTCCATCCCGAGACTACTGGGAGTTGCATTTGGATTAATTTTATCCCCGTCAAAGCAGAAAACCAAGTTTTGCAACTCAAGCTTGACTTTATCAGCAAACGACTTGAACAGCCTCTCAAATTTATCATCCTAAATGAATATAGAATAGGAATGTAAGTCATAATAACATTTCATTCCTGGCTATTAAGAATGACTTAAGCATATCCTTTTCATGAACTAGAAAAACAACAGGGCGCAAAATAAGAGAAACAAACAGCATACAGAAATATGAACCATGATGAGTTTAAGATGATGTAGAAACAGCTTTGAAGTGAAATAGTTCAAGGCCAAATCAAAAGAAAAAACAAGCAATATCTTGATGATTAATGGCATGATAATGTTAATAAGTGCTGATTGCTTCAAGGCATGACTGGTAAATGCTTGATGAGCCTGGATGACTGTCATCTTTCTTTTTTTACGATAATTGTGGTGTTCAGGCCAGCTTGCGTGCACCTCGACTAATTTTCTGTCACCAAGGCTAGAATAGATGGGAAGAAATCATCTAGTGTTTTGTCTCAACTGGGAATTGAACCTGAGACCAGGTAACTCTGTCCACTAATGGTTAATTGTCAAAAAAGTTTTATTAAGATATAATGTTTCGATTTCCCGGATGGTAATTAAAGCAGTTGTTATTATAAAAGAAAAAAGGCCTGGTTTATTAAGTTCATCTACAAAAATAACCAATTCAATTGTAATGGAGAAAAGGTAGGAAATTAAATCCTGCAGCATTTGGTATATATTTATTCCATCATGAAAGCCAAGCTACAAAAAAGTTGATTAGATCCTAAAGTGGCATCTACTTTATAAAATAGGACACTTCACAATTTAGTGATCTTCTGATGCACTTTTTTAAATGTTGTATTACATAATTTAAAGTATGTGGTACCACCAGCTATCTAGCACTCAAGTCTTTGAAGTTCCATAAGAGATGATGAAGCCATCCAAACTAATTCCTTTCCCTGCATGCTAAAAGCACAAACGTATCTCCCTTATAGGAATAATTACCTTATCCTATGCTAATTCAACTCATTTATTTCTGCATATGTTACATGGACTCAAAAACTAGTACCAATAGATGTATGTACATTTACACATGTATGTCGATCTTTTAGTGCATTTTTCTGGTTGTTAAATAGCACTTACACTGCAGTCATATTTGATAGTGCTTTAACACAAATGAAGTTCAAAGTAACGTAGAGTTTTATGCATATTTCATTTAAAGATAACAAGAAAAATACTTCAAAGAACTTTCTATACAGTTATAGAATTAAATCCTCCTATGATCGTGGCTTCCAAGGAAAATCAAATGATCCTACAACACACTTCACACACAACACTTGGCAGACAGTAAACTTTGCCTCACTCAGGTTCAGTTTATTTGTAATATAAGTGGGGGGGCGGGGGTGGGGATTCAAAGCAGAGCAGATAGAAGTCAACTTCAAGAAGTCGTATATTATAAGCATCATTGAGCATTGATATATACATATGTAACAGAATTTGAAACAAAAAGTGATTTAGTTTCTCTTATATAAACAAACTTGTTCATACCTCGAAATCAATAAAACACCAAGTACTTTAGTAGAAAGCACTATACATTCATCTGTTTTTTATCAGAAGCTCAGAAGCAATATACATTCATCTGTTTTTATCAGGAGCATTTAACCTTTATTCTTAACTTCTTTTTTGTTTGTATAATATACATTATGAGTATATTAAGAATGAAGGAAAGATTATAGAACACCTCTTTTAAACATTATGGTGCACATGACATAACTACACAACAGATGTGCAAACTTCTATATATGTAAATATATGAACTGCAACCCCAGGAAATACCGCATAAACACGAAATTGCTTCGTTCCATCCTTGTCTTGGATAGAAATGACCATTTTAACTCTGTCAGTTGAGGGTTTTGACGGCATCTCAGCAACACTATCTTGAAGTAAATGGAGCGAAGCACTAAGATCTCTTTTTACAGATTCTTCAACATCTCGCAGCTCATCCTTAGCTGATTGGGCAAATGATGCCAGCTCTTTCTTTTTTAATCTACAAACAGCCACTCATAATAGTAAAGAGAAAAAGAGAAGAACAAGAGCAAGTGCAACTTAATTAGTAATACAAATGTTGTCAAAGACTACAGAAGCCTCATGTTTAAAGAAGATGAAAAAAGAATGACCCTTCCTTTTCACGAAACCCTAAACAGATGAAATCGAGCATAGGTCGGTGTAAGCTGTCATGGAACCAGAACGAATTTATTGATGAATAACAATATCAATGCTAATTAAATCTAATAACAAGAATGGATGGTCAATTCTATGCTTTGTCTACTTGACATAATCTACAACAACATCATCATACCCAGTATAGTTCCACAAGTGGGGTCTAAGGAGGGTTTGGTGTACGTAGACCTTACCCTAGTCTACACCCCTACCTTTGTGAGGTGTAGAAGTTGTTTCCGATAGACCTTCAGCTTTTCAGACCTTTCGTCATTTGACATAATCTATTTATTTGAATTCAATTATCTCATTTAGGAACTTAACTCATTAAAGATTGGCTATACCGAAGCTAACATAATTATCTAATCAGTTGCCACCTAAAGAAAACAGACATCAAGCTAGATATACCAAAAGGGTATTAATATTTACTTGGGGAATCCAACTTTAAAAAGTGAAAATTCATAAGATCACGAAACTCATATTTCATTCAAAATAAAGGTGCACGAAAATTCATAAAATCACAAAAGTTATATTTCATTAAAAATAATGAAAGAGCAGGAAAATCACCATACTCAAATCAGACACCAAATAAAAATTAATTCAATTGGGAACCCACAGCCATTAAGGTTTTGTCACGAAACATGTAATGCAAATCTCAAATCATTGGATACAAAAGAATATAGAAATCAAATAAGGTAGTATGAATTTACCTAATTTCCTTTATAGTTGAATCTTCAAGAAGGTTACTAGTATGAGCAGAAATGTTTGGGGAAGGTGGCAGCCAATCCTCTTCTTTATCTTCGCAGTCAATTATTTGAACTGCTTCATTTTTGTCTTTTTTCTTTTCGGCCTATTGATTAAAGGATTAAGAAATTGAGAAAAAAGAGAATTTACAGAAGATTAAAGAAGAGAAGATAAGAGAAGTTTACAGTAGAATCGATCATTTTCCGTTTCTTTGAGATAACTGGAGACGAGTCTGGAGTATCATCTGTGATTTTTACTAGTATGAGCAAAAATCTTAAGCCAAAGTATGCACATACAACAGCAATTTCATTCATATATGAGAAAAGGGAGCTGACCGTCAAGGCAGACAACATTGAAGGGAGTATTGAAGGGCTGAACACGTCTGTAATCAAAAAGCGGCTCCAGTTCTTCATTGGATTCATCCTGCGAACAAAAAAAAAAAATCAAATTCCCAAACCCTAAGATTAACACCTTTACAACACCACAGAACAGAATAGCACCATTTCAGAATTCCTCAAAAGATTTCGATTGATTCGCCCACAACAAAGTCCCAAACCAAGAACCGGATGGAGCAATCTTTTTTCTTTTTATTTTGATTGACAAAATTGAATAAAGGTGTTTGTATTTTTTGAGTCATTTATAAACTTATTTGAGGACCAAGTTACTATTATAAAAACTTTTAATCTTTCTAAAAATATATATAACACTCATTCCTTAATTACCAATTTAATTACTTTATTCAAATGGTACATGAAAAATGGAGTTCGATGGTTAAGATGGAACAAGATTAAGTATCAAAATAAATTAGGGGTAGATTAAAAGGGTTGTGTATACGTTTGTCCAAAAAAATATCTTATGGTATAATATATACCATGCCATTAATATTATTTTTTCTCTGGAATGTGGTTAGCTTTCTCAAACTGATAATACATTTAAGAATATGAGTGAGAAGTTGTCAAATCCTTGTTAATGTGAGGTTCAATTAAAAGCAATCAACGTAGTGCATAATGTTTTATATCTAAATCTTGAATATAATATTCGGTCACATTTTACTGACAAACAAGTGAATAATACTTGGAAACAGAACCACAAACTGGGCTATTTGAATGAACAAAATGCATTTATACCTACTATTATTTAGAACCTAACCATATTTTCAATTCAAGGTCATTTTCCAGTGGTAGCTAATGATGAACTGTTCAGTTTGGCCATTTGGGCACTACACTCTAGAACTAGAAAGAGGCTGGCCCAACTTAAATGAGATATGATAGCTTCGGTATTAATCTAACATTATTGCCACTACATTATCTTCAATGCGCTTGAGAGAGAGAAAAAACCACACAAGAGTCAACAAATGAACAATATATTGGCCAAATCCACAGAATTTCTAAAACTCACCTAATGCAATTAAGAGAACGCATCTAACACCAAATTAGTATTGCCTTCATCAAGAACTAAAAGTTCAAATTAGTGCTCAAACTTGGCTTGGGAAGCATGCAACTCTCAAACAGTCACATAAACAAACACATTTAAAACCACAAATGAAATAGTAAATTGAGAAGAAATGTATGAGATGTTAACTCAAAACCAGTCATAACAACACTTCATCAAATACGACAATTTCAGTGGTTTTATGTTTGGCCTTCTCTATAAGAGGTCTCAACTGCTTCTTTTCAGCTATAATTTTAAAAAAAGTTGAACATAAAGGGTATACAGTTGTGTTATTTTCAATAATCCATTTCTTGAACTTCTCATCCTCCCTCAATATCTTATCACTAATAGCTTTTATACCAGAATTTACTTCTGCTAACGATTTATTTAGTGATTCCACTTGGTTGCTATCCACCATTCTCTCTGACTGGGATGCAACCAACTGCTGTAGAATACACTCTCTCCTCTTTTGAAGATCCTTCAGCTCTGCAGTATACACCTCTTTCCTGTTCTTTACTACAGCCATCAGATTGAATCTTATTTCACTTTGGGAATACCTTTCAATACGTTCCTGAATAACTGGTTGCACCATGCGCAACCACTCAATATCACTTTGCCCATCCAAGACTGATTGGTCCCTCCTTCAATCCATCAAGCTCATAGAACACACCGTCCACATGTAGATAGATGATAAAATGATATACATCATCATCTTTTCCAGCAATTTTCTGCTCCTCAAGCACAAATGGCTCAGGTCTTGCAAAACTACTATGGGTTGTACGAACTGCTTCACTGTTATTGATAGCTAAACCTTTAAGCTCCTGTGGGAAATTCTTTGTGAATTCTTTTAGTGCAAATAATTCTGGGCCAATATCAACATCTAGATTGTTCAGAAGGATTGAAAGGATTGCTTGGGTAGCACAAGCATTGTTTATCACATGTTTCACATCATCAAGAAAGTTACATGGCATAGTGCTAAGAAACTCCTGGTAGTTTAACCACATATATCATGTAAAGGTATTTAACCTCACTAGCAAATAATATGTTTGGGTTTGGGTCCATCATTTTTTTCACTAGAACGCCATTTGTAAAGGAATATCAAACCGTACACAGGCTTGTAAAATTCAAAACATAAATTATTATTTCCTTTTTTGAAAAACATGGAGAACGAAGCCCCCGAGAATAAATTATTCGCACAAAACCATACAACTAATGCTCAAGTGGCAAAATTCATTCACCTAAGACTGTTGAGCTCATCAAGATCCAAAGAATACAACTCCTCGACCTGTTTCAACATGGAATAGTATGTGAACATAAAAAGTTAAATCACCCAAAAGAAGGTAAACTAACCATTATAACAGCCCATCCTTCCCAATCTCCCCATATTTTCCTTTGGTTTGTCTCGTAGGAAAAACATATCAATCATAGCTTATCAGCTTCTACAGTGAGGGCAGAAGAACTCCTCCATATAGAAATGTGATAACCACAAAGATATTAAAAGAGTTATTTTTTGTTTTTTTATTCTTCTAGAGAAAGTAACAACTTGTATTCTATTTCCAAAAAATGAAAAACCTGCCACAACAAGTTACAGATTTCCTAATTACAGTTGAAGTAAGTGTATCAGGAAGATCCTCAACCCTTTAACCAAAATCCAAAAGAGCTCAAGACATTTGTGTAACTGATTCTAGATCTTCCATATATTCCTATTTACACCAAAAATGAAACAACACTAAACAATTCATCTTCATCTTCTAGATGAAGTTGTTCTTGTTCTGGAAGCACCAAGAAGATACAAAGGGATTAACAAACAAACATTTGTCAGCTTTTATACCGTTGAAGTACTACAAAACTAATGAGCTGACGAAATCCTCAAAAAACATCAAAATTATTAATAGGGGAAAGGTTAGCCCAACTAAATAGGCTAACCGACATCTAGCCTCCAAAATCCTATTGAAATTAATACTCCATCAAAGCATTTGTGATTGAGCAGTTGTCAGTGAATAAAACAGAACAAGAAAGTTAAAATGGTTGAAGGTTTTTAACAACCTCGAAATAAATCAAAGAAATACCAATATTGTGTTACCTCCAAATACTCAGAGGCTCCTGCAGGTTCCCATGCTGCTAAACCACCATTTTTACTCTACGATTTTATTTAAAATGGATCTTATTATAACTTTAAGATATAGGTTTCTCTTGATTTTTTTGTAAAAGCAGAAAACAACTTCAGATTAAATGATTTATGACCCTGACTTGTAGAATTAACCTGAGACCTGTCTGGAACTTGATGTTTATTCTGAATGTGATGCTGAGGGGGGTAGCAGGGGCTCTATGGTCTAGACTATGGTCAATGTGAGTGTTCTCATGCCCAACATGCCGTCAGTGGTTGACTTATTATTAATTTGTGTCTCCATTGTATCCTTATATTTTGAATTCTGATTTTTAGTTCCCTCTTGATTGTTTGGTTGATCCTGCATAGAAAGATCAATGAAATTATTAGAATTAGGGAGTGCAGAATTAGTAGTCATACTTGTCTGATGAGTCTGTTGCTGTTGCAATGTTTCCTTAGGAGATTTTGGTCTGTCCATGCTATTATGAACTGGCCTGTAAGCTTTCCTCTTCTGAGTCTGCCATTCTTCATCAGTTGGCTTGTTGATATTTCCTTGTTTTTGGTGCTGCTGGTATTGTGAACTGGTGTTTCCATCCTCTCTATTTGTGTATTGCATTTGCAGGTTTCTGGAATCTTGTTTGCCTTGTTCCCCTTTGTTTCTGTTCTTCCTATCAGCCTCCAACTCTTTTCTTTTTTTAAATTCCTCATCTCTTTGCTTAATATCAAAGTGTGAATGTGAGAGCTAGTCTCTTGAGCTCTTTCTTGATTAATGAAATGGGCAGCTCCCAGTTCCTGCCCAATACAGACATGTAACAAGTGTCCTTCGTATTTACAATACATGCAGTAATCCATAATTCACGTGCTGATAAATGTTCTATATGATTTGCATATATATATTGATTTGGATTGGTTGGCTTACAGTGAATACTCTCCAATTATGCACTTCCACATTTATTTCACTAACTTATAATTTTATTTTGAATGTGCGGGAAAATATCAGTAATTGAATTTGAATTGCATGTGGCCAAAAGTAAACTCGATCTATTGTAGTGAACGATGAAGAGTTTTTGTACTATTGTCATATACATTTGAGTGCATTTGATTTTTTGGAATTTATTGATAGTAGAGATCTTTAAGCAATCACTTTCTAAGTATTGGTTGTACAAGACATGTTTCTCGAAGTTTATTTGAAATATATAGCTTCGATTTAATTATTAGCTAATTTTGTGCTTTAGGTCACTTGTATATTTAATTATGTGATTATATATTGAATATATGCAAATAAAAATTATTATTTTTAAAAATAAAAAATTGTGGCTATAAAATTCTACACAACATTGCCACACTTCAAAAGTGTTGCTGTAGGACGTCCAATGTTATCTTGTACATAAGAAAAGTTAAACTTTATAAGTGTTGCTCTAGATGAGATATAAAGTTACACTTTATAAGTGTTGCTCTAGATGAGATATAAAAGGCATCACTTTTTAAGTGTGACCAATAACAAAGCAAAGGCAACACTTTTAAGTGTAGTATAATAAAAAATAGGTGTCGCTAATTCATCACAACAAAGCGTGCCCTTATACCTCTTTGGCTACGCTTTATAAGTGTAGCCAAAGATGGCGACATTTAAAAAGTGTTGCCTAATGTCAAAGGTTACGCTTCTTTAGGCCACCTCCTAAAAAGCGTTGCTTAAAGTCCAAAAGTGTAGCCTTTTATGAAAGGCCACACTTTTTGCTAGTTTAGGCTACACTTTACTGGGGTGGCCGTAGGCCTAAAATGGTGTAGTGTGGGTTGATTTAGTTTATGGGTATTGCTAATTGTTAGTTTAAATGTTGTTTAGAAGTGATTTCATTCATTAATTATGGTTTAATTTAAAGGATTGTAGTTGCAAATGCAACTCTATCTTCGTGTTTTTGGCTTGCTCGAAAGAGAGGTTTTGAAACCAAGATTATTGAATTGATGATCTGTGGGTATTGAGTTGTCATGGGTTCAGCTCGAGAGAGTGAATCCTAAACCCTTTTCCACACATTCAGCTCGAGAGAGTGAATGGACTAAAGAGCATGCTGTTCTTATTTTGCTGCTTTTGGTGTTCGGGAGAAATCGACTTGATTCGGGGTAAATTGTTCGAGAGAAAGTTGATACACTCAAATTTTACCTCCCTAAAGAAGCATAAACGATCATTATTAAGTAAAGAACCCAACTTGTTGGTTGGGGTCGATCCCACGAGGAAAATGGTTTAGACTTAACTTTAACCAACAATCATATTCGTTTAGTCAAATTACTTCCAGAAACAAGTAATTAAAGGGGGGGATTTGTGAAACAAATTTTAAGAATTCAGTAAATAATAAGTAAACAAAAGTCAATTTTGGTTGTTATCAAGATGAGAGAATTAACTAGGGTATACGTGTTCCCCACAAGCTCATAACGAAGTAATCCTAGTAATAGCAATCCTTTCCTAGTGTACTACATGCAAAGTGATAAGCTAGGCATCTCTAAATCATTGGTTCGGCATCTAGAGAATTTCACCCCGCACCTTGGTCCGGCTACGTGTGTATAATTTACTAACCCTTACCTTTACCTCATATTAGACATCACATCGATGGTTGGCTTAGTTATTACTTCGCACCAATCGAAACTAGACTATTAGATAGTATCACACTAAATCTATGTTGATAATTCTTTTCTTGTTGATTACCTCCTTCGTCCGACAAGTAGCAACAAGGCGAGTTCTAATGTTGCACACCGTTAAAAGGACTTTTAAACGAAATAATTATCAATGCATGCAAAACACTATTCAAGAATTGCTTATTTACTATTCATACTTTGTTAATCGCTCATGGTTTCCACAACCCTAGTTGTGGAGTTTAGTTACCCATAAGAATATGAACACAATTCATTGTTTTAGATGAAAGAATTATGAACTTACGTAATTGAGAATAACAAACCCATAATTTCAATTTGAATTTCAAAACCAAAACCTTCAAAACCAACTTAGGAAATGAAGAATTACTAGGTTTTCAAGAATAAAATCCAAAGTCACAAAGTAGAACTCAAGTAATAAAGTCTAACCCAAAAACGAGGTTTACATACCCTATTTATAGAAAACAAGTCCTATATTAAAAGGAAAACAAAATAAGGAAAGTTTGTTCAGGCACGCGTCTTCATTCCACGAGACTGACTCACGGATTGTCAATGGATCTACAGTCCGTGAGTCCCTTCCGTCATCCAGGACTTGGAAAATATTTTAGCTTCCAAAAATCAGCTTCTCTGAAGCAAACGACGGACCACCAGTACAGACCGTAGATCGATCTACGGTCCGTCTGTCCCTCTCCGTAGCTCCGTACTTGGAATTCTCCAAAAATCTGGTACTGGAACCCTCGCAATCACATTCTACGATTTAGCAGTACGGTCCGTAGATCAATCTATGAACTGTCAATAGTCACCGTGGTTCCACACTTAGTCAGATTCCCTGATTATCCCTCCATTCCTTGCCCTGCTGATCTATGATCACCATCTACGGAGCGTCAATGGACCTATGGTCCGTAGATCACCTCCGTAGATGCCTTTTTCTGCACTTCTTTCAGTTGTCTCTTTATTTCCGTGCCTAAACATCTTTCCTGCAAAACATGATAAAAACACATGAAAACCAATACAAAAAGGCCCTAGACACACACAACTCTTAAGTGAAATGTATTAAAAATACCGTAAACTCACGGTATATGAAAACCCTCAACTTAAATTCGTTGTTTGTCCTCATGCGACACATTAAGACTCGAAACGACACTTGTATAGAAGCAAGCAATCACATGGCTCTCTCTATCCCAACTCTCTTTTCGGGTGCAAAATCTGTTCTCTTAGACTCGACAAGCTAATTCATGCGGATCAAAATATGATAAAGATCGACCAACGACCACACTACATACACTGTTTCACTATCACCAAGGTACCGACTTTCACACAATGAATATGAATTTGAGTACAAGGATTCATTCAACACTCACACTCAGAAGTAACTTCAAGTACAGTTAGTGCTCAATACCATAAGCATGCCCTTATTTTCACTGCTTACAATCTCCAAACTAGATTCTAGGATCACTATAGGACTTTCTTGGCTTGTAACGTAGGATCAGGGTCAAGTGTGGTACATTTAGATACTTCTTAGTGATTTCTGCCCTCTTTGACATTACATTAGGCTTTCAATCTCTTTTTTGTTACCCTATTTTTTCCATCCTACCGTTTTACCTTCTTTCCCTTGATTTTCTTCAACCATGGATGTGACTTTAGACTTTATAGCTCTTTATATTTTCTTTAGCTTTCAACAAGTCACATCCTTTCCTCTCTTTTTCAACATCAAAATCTTTTCATACCCATTTTTCTTTCGGTTTCCTCTTACTTAGCCACCCTCAACTTATGGATTTTCCATTGGTTGAGGTGCACAATACCCGATGTCGGATCAGGGCCAAGATTGAAGTTACTTTTTGCATTAGCCACCCTCAACTCACGCTTTTGGCCTAAGTCGAGGTGCACATGTCCAAGGAGGGCCCGGGGCATACATAGAAGATTATGGGAAGGTGAGTTAGGGGTTTAGAAAGAAATGGTCTAATTTAGGCTCAAAGTATTTGGATCAAGGGGAGCATTTATTTCATTTGGTTGGATTCTTCTTTTAGGCAATTTGCGGACTTATCAGAACAAGGGCCAATGATCACTTCCTAGCCTCTAGAGTAGATTGTCTTAGCAGGACTAACCGGGCAATTTCTAGATTGGCATAAAAACTGTTTGAACAATCAACTATTCTCACACACTCTTGGCACATAGTTTTATTATCAGATTATCAGATTACCCAGTTCAAGTTTTAGCTTAAGTCATGCCATTAAGTTGATTCATTATCATGTCATACTCAGAGCCAACACATTTAACTTATCTTATCCTACAAATTCTGGCACACATCACAAAATTTGGACGGGTATCATTTTTCATGCGTCTACACATACATCCTAACACATGTCAGTTCAACAGAAATTAAACAGTCTCTTGGGTTACTCAGACTTCACCCTATCACTCACAATCTATTTACCCCACCCCCAACAAAATATGGTGCAATTGTCCCCAATGCACAAAAAAACACATAAAAAGAGTAATATATTGGGTGGAGAAAACCTGTGGCGCTTAGCGCCGAAGACCTATCAACAAGCGGGTGGGTCAGGTTTCCCGTAGCCCGCTGGATCAACACTCGGGTCACCCACAGTAGTGCCCGCATCAACAAGGATAGAACCATCAGTAGTGCTATCCACCACTCTAACTGCACCATCAGTAATGCTCACATCAATCCTCACGGGCACAGAACTCGATGCCCCAACAACAGCCTCGAGCACCCTTCTCTGGTGCAACTCCTCATCTAATATCGATGCTCTCCTAGCCTACTCCTCCTACTTACGTTCCCTTTTTCTAGCTTGAGCATCATCAATGGCCTCAGAAGGGCGACTAGAATGGTGCCTCTTGCCACGAGCATGGGTGGGATCGAGTTGTGTCTCTGCGTCCACCCTGAATAAGGCATCAAGCATGGTATCCTCAGATAATATCGTCGGTGCATGCTCTGGTTCATCTGTAGGAATCTCAAGAATGGCATCCATATCAACTCGAAGACTAGCCAACTCCACCTGGATGGAGGAAAGATCGATGTCGGGAGTTGGTCGAGCCAGAACCCTCAAGTCAAATGCATCCAAGCATTTATGAACTGCCTGGATCTGCTGCTCTATCTGCTTTGCCACCCTTTTCTCAACTCTGGCCTCAGACTCTCCTATTGACTTTTGCATCCAAGACTAGATATGGTGCAGCAGCGTGGCTATTTGAGCCTCTAATTTCTGTACTCTGGCCAATGTGACAACAGCAGCTCCTGACAGTTGTGTGGACCTGGATGAGCTAGGAGCCTTATTAGCAGACTGAGAGGAGGAGGCCCGGACAATATCGATGTGGTCAGGTATAATGGAGTCACCGCCTTGTTCCTGCTCCACCGTGTCTGCAAGATCTGCGTCCAAGGGAGGTACCTCAACTTGGGGTTCTCTGCAAGGTGCTGCCACATTTGCCCCATCTCGATTGAGGCCTATATCCAAAGTCCCAGTAGGGTTGATCAACCTATCACAGTGCCAGATCGGCACTCTAAAGTCCCTGGACAATTGGAAAATCAAACATGGAAAGGGACAAGTAGTGAAGGTCTTGAACGCCATCTCGTGAATCTCTGTCAGCAGCATGCAGGCAAAGTCAATCTCCAATCTTGCTACTAATGTTGCAACCATGACGGCTCTGTCCTATGTGAGTTGGTTGTCAGCTTTTGTAGGCGACACCCTGTTACGCACCAACAACTAGAAGAACTTGGCCACAAAATTTAATGTGGCCTTTTGGATACCTAACCGTGGTGCGGTGACCTACTCCGCACGCTCTCCATCTACAACAATGTATTTAGTTAACCATTGTGTAACAACCTGCCTCTGCTCAACATTTCTCTGGAAGGCGCCATCCCGCACGATGTCCCATCAATAATCAAACTCTGTTGTTTTCAGTGACCAGTGATAGGGCCATAGAGAAATCGGCTGATAGTAGCCCGTGAAATGTATACTGGACACCCTCGGACCATGGTGAAAGTGAGAGGATCATGTTTTGTGAATTTGGCCCACTTGGAAATCGACCCTCTAAGAGTGGCAGCATCGAAAGCATAAAACTCCCACATAATCTCCTCGTTGTATGTCACGGGTGCTTGGGCCATCCAGTCGCACTTGTGTAGTTTGAACAGCCGGTGTATCTCTGGTACAGTATGCAAGCTCCCAGTGGGGACTCTGCGCTCTTCGGTGATCAATCGGGCCATCTTTTCCTTCTCATTGGGCATCTTGGTGTCACGATAGATATGCCAATGCCCCTCAACACACCATCTATTTGGCTCGCCGGCCACTGGAGTAGGGTCATCATTCCGTAGTGCTGGTACTGACTCCGAGCTGGTGGCCTCATTAGATGAGGCTGTTTGTTCATTTTCGCCTGACCTTGTGGCTGATTTAGCAATGGATTCTGAGGCATGGGCAGACTCGGACCCTGATGCATGGATAGACTCAGAGCCTGAAGCATGGGCAGACTTGGAGCCGAACGTAGACCCATTCTCTGAATAGGAAGCGACCCCAGTTGGTGACTTGATTAGTGTGTGCTCCTCATCAGACTGGGGGACAGTGACTACGTCAGGAATCACCTTTTGAGGGGTGCCTCTAGTGACTCGGGGTGCAGTGGGAGAGGTCCTTGTGTTGGGAGGAACATATACCAGATCCGTCTCCACATCGTCATCTTCATCGATTAACCTGAAGCTAGGGGAAACAAATTTTGACTTGCCTTTTTTTGTATAGGTGTCTAGTTTGTTGGGTGCCATAGTACTTGTGGAAGAGTTATTAGTAGAAAAACTAACTAAAAACACACTCAAAATAATTTTAGAACTAAAAATGAACAATAACAAATACCCAATTTTTTTTAGACAGTGGCTACAGTGGTCATCGACGGTGGGGACCTACAGTTCGTAGACATATCTACGATCCGTGGAACCCTTCCGTGGATCAGAGGACCAACAATATTGGTCGCAGATGGAAACCACGGATGTACAGAACAGTCCGTAGATCCATAATCCACCTCCGTGGTTTCACACTTGGTGAAATTTTCAAGTGTATCCAACCACAGACTTGATCTACGGTCCGTAGATGGGGCTCGTGGATGGGATCTGTGCCAGGTTTCAGACATTCTTTAATTTCAAACCCACATATTTGACCATTTTCAACATTATCCTAGTCTAAAAATGCATTTCAACATTTAATCATGCTAGTGCGTCATTCTTAGGATTCCAAGTAATCATTTTAACAAGTCTTTAAGACAAACGTTGGAACCCTAAGTCGAAACTTACATTTAGACTGTCATTACACACATTTCAAACAATATTATGACACACAATCACTATCTATAATCCCAAGGGTGTTTGCATGTCAAATTGTAGCATACCCAAGGTCAGGGCCCAACTCCTGACTTTCTATAATCAATCTATGAACCAAAATTCAAAGTGAGGGTGAAAAAATATAACCTTACAAGCAATGTGGAGTGGTGTGATGACACTAAGCTTTGCAATACCACACTAATCGCCTAGTTGCACTGAACTCAAACACCGAAGTTTTAATATGGAGTTGAGAGAGTTTGGGGGAAAAAGGCTTTGGGATTATGGGATAAAGGAATGAGAATGGTATATGGGGGAGTGGGTGATTTGGGGAGTGATTTAGGGGATTTGGAAGAGTTGAAACGGTTGTGGGGGTAAAATGAGGGAAGAGGGAATGAATTTTTGAAAGGTGGGGTTTTCAAAAAGGAGGGTCCGAGTCGGGTTGGTCCAACCTAGGGATAGGACCTACGAGACCCTGCTTACTGTCCGTAGGTCTATCTATGGTCCGTCAGTTGGGATCGTAAATCACCTTTACACTTGGAAAAAATTAGACACTTACCTGGGATCTACGGACACCATTCACGGTCCATGGATGGCTTGACGGACCGTCGATGGGGTCCGTAGACCTCTGCACCAAACCATTTTCTGCAGTATTTTCATAGTGCGCCTGCACATGTAGCAACCATTACACTATTCTTTTTACATTTTGTGGACACTTTTTAGACACGGACCCTATGCTAATTTTATCCAACACTAGTAAAACTAAAACACCTATATAAATTAATACCGAGAATCAACTAAACAAAGAAAACTACTAGAACAAAAACCTATCATTGGCTAGATTGTACAACTTGGGTTGCCTCCCAAGCAGCGCTTAATTTAACGTCGCGGCACGATGCATGCCTTTTGATTTAACGTCGCGGTACGATGCAGGCCTCTTGATTACTCAGACCTCATCAAGATGATAGGCCTCAACAACTTCTTGCACACTTTCTGTGTTTCCTAGAAGATCTTGATCCTTTACCCGTTAACCATGAACCTTGTTCCTTCACTGTTCTCAAGGTCAACCGCTTCTTGGGGGAGCACTTTTGTGAGCAAAAATGGCCCGGTCCATTTGAATTTGAGTTTGCCCGAAAATAAGTGCAACCTAGAGTTGAATAGAAGCACAAGATCACCCACAACAAATTCTCGCTTTTCAATTCTTTGATCATGATACCTCTTCATCTTCTCTTTGTACAAGGCTGAACTTTCATAAGCTTTTAGGAGAAACTCATCAAGCATATTTAAGTCATTCATTATTTGATTAGATGCGGCGCCCCAATCCAAATTTACCTTCTTCATCGCCCACAAACCCTTATGATCTAGTTCTACTGGTAAATGGCAAAACTTCCCATATACATGTTGGTAAGGAGACATACCTATGTGAGTCTTGTATGCAGTGCGATAGGCCCATAGAGCATCATCAAGCTTCCTTGACCAATCTGTTCTATTAGCATTCACAGTTTTCTCCAAAATCTATTTGATCTCTCTGTTGGACACTTCAACTTGCCTACTAGTCTGCGGATGGTAAGTAAGGGCTATATTGTGGCGGACACCATATTTCTCAAGTAGCGACTTGAACAACTTATTACAAAAGTGAAAACCTCCATCACTGATAATCTCCCTCGGTGTACCAAATCTGGAGAAGATATTCTTTTTCAAAAATGCGGTGACACTTTTACCTTCATTGTTGGGGAGCGCAACTGCTTCCACCCACTTCGATACATAATCAACCGCAACAAGAATATACTTCATCCCATGTGAACTCA
>JAJOOS010000813.1:0-18752 GCA_029582725.1 Solanum chiquidenum | reverse complement strand
AAGCGAAAAACAAAAATGAGTGAGGGACCATTTGGAATGCTTACATATCAAACTTGTTTTTTACTTCCATCCACAGGGTAATATTGAATATCACTTTCTATGGAGTAATCATGTTGATGTTAGGTTGGAACAACCCACATTGATTCTTTCTACTGTAATAATGAAAATTAAGGAGAGAAAAGAAAGCCTACTATATCATTGTTTTTTTCTAATGTTTTCCTATTTTTATCTTAACAAAAGTAAAATAATTTGGACATTCAAGGAATATTTTTTCTTAGTTACTATTAATTTGGACATTCAAGGAATAATTTTTCTAACCATAATTTTTTCAACTACTTTCTAAGTGTTTTGAATTATTAATTATTGTGAATTACAATACTTTTTATGGAGTTTTAAAATATTTTTATAGATTTGAATAACATATTAATATTTACTATTTCAATTATAGATATTAAGGGGATAATATTTTTTTACAATACCTTATATTTGTTCTTGAGTGATCTCCCAATCTTGTCTTAACAAAATTATAAAATTTATTTAAGTATCTTCATAATTTAATAAATGAAGATAAAGGTAAATAGTTGAGATAGTCCGTATATTATTAACTAGTCATTAGTTATTTTCATAAAAAAGTAGTACAAGAACCCACTTCAACTAATATAAGTATAAAAAACTCACAAATATATATTAAAAAAGTAACTGAATTAGTATTTGATAATCTTTATGAAACAAATAAGAATGCTAGTAATATTATTAAATTTTGACGTATGACTCAACAAAAAGTATCAAAATAACTAAAGAATAATTGATGATAATTAGAACTATTCCAAAAAGTTTCGTTTATGTTATACTGAATTGATCAATTGTATTACCATTATGGTATGATTTTTTTGAATAAATGATTGAACCAATCTATGCTATCTAGATCCTTATCCATCTAAATAACCTATGAAAGCAATAGAAATAAAATAATAAGGAGTAATTTTAGGGATCTCCCTTCTTTAAGTAGATGTGCATCTTCAATTTTCTTTTTTTGTATGACAATTGTATCTTGACTCAATCGTTACTTTATTTTCATTTTTTGTGTTTGTGTTGTTTATAACGTTTTTTGGGTTCCTGATTTATAGCGTAGAAATTTAGGAGATCTCATTTTCTTCTGATGAGAAGAAAAGAAAGGTCTTAATTCAATCCAACTATTTCTACCTACATCAAGCATATATCCATCTAAAAAAACTAATAATTTTAATTTAATTTTCTTTAAGTTGGGGATATGTTCTCCCTAGAGCATGAGTCATGTTACATAAAACAAATGAACATTTTTCAAACAACTAGACATGAGAGACAATATTTTTCACATTTTCCATCTATTTAAACAAAAAATAATAATAACATTAATCAAAAGGGAATCTATTATGCGCTAGACATAGGATTGACTCAAATCTTTTACATTTTCCAAGCATTCACACAGTTTTACGTCATCAAAAATAGGGGAGTCATATCATATGTAACTCTTCTCACATTTATAAATTGGGCCTAAAACACTTGTCTAGGCCCCAAAAATACTATATGTGCTTTCAAATTACGCCCCTGCACCCAAATGGAGTGAACTAGTATATATTTGAGGAAATTTCAATAGGAACACATGATTTACGACCAAGGAGCTCTAATTTGTGAAATAAATTAAGTTTTATTGAAGACTTTTCTCAAATGATAAATTAGTTTAAGCAAATCAAGATCTCACTCTTTTTATTTTTCGGATCATTGCAAACAGAGAAGCTAACCTAAATATGGATTAAAACAAAAAATACATCAAACTTAAAAGCAACAACTTAATTAACTTTATTTCAAAATTTACCTCCATAAATAATCACTAAACATGATAAAATTCAATGTATGAAAGTGAACTCAAGGATGATCTTTCCAACGCCGCCGAGTTTGCTCGATTCCGAGTGTGTATGAGTAAGTTATTCCCTTTGGAAGTTGGGATGTTGGATTAAGGAAAGTCTAATCCAGATTTTTGGAAGGGTAATTTAGTCTTTTTCTTACCCAATTAATTTAATTCGATTTAGTGAATTAATTAAGGGTCAAATAAGAAGGAGATCAGTTTAGTCAATTGGAAATTCGCGTTAGGGCGTGAAGAAAAGAGAAAAGAGGAGAAAGGAGAGGAAAAACTCAAGGTTCACCAAGAACGATCGATTTTGGTTGTGGATTCGCCAAGGAATTCATCTTACAAGGTATGTGAGTCTTTCATAGAGTTGGGTTCACTCACCCACGCACCAAGCATGTTTAGTTCAGCGAAATTTGTCCTAAAAGATTTTAAAGTTGATGTTCTTGACATGTATTCTTGAAGTTGAATGTTTTTCTTGAATTGGGATGAATTGAGGAGTTTCTGAGATCTTTGAGTTGAATTAAAGAGTTGTTTTGAGTTAGGTTCTTAGGTACATATGCTGGGCATCTGAATCTAAAGTGTTACTGAGAAAACAATATTCTAATTTAGGCAAATTGGGCTGTAAAATGGAGAAGGAAATAGTCGAGCATGATCTCGCACGCAAGATCGCATCACGGACTTGCTCCCCCAGTGACCAAAAAGTTTCTCCGCATTGCGGTTAAGACGCGGATTCCTCTGTCTCAAAATTTTATTTCGTGAGTAATTATTTAAAACACCTCCGCGTCACGAACTTGTTCCAAGACCGTGATTTCGTGACTTTTCTCATGCGTAGTTATTTAAGATTATTCCTAAACATCATGTGATCCTTCCTATCACAAATCAAAATTATTGAATCCATAATTCAATTCAAGGACCAGTTAAGAATCAAGTCAAGTGCAGTTAAGATTAAAGTCTAGAGAAGTTCTTAAAGTTTTCCAAACGTCTTTTGCAAACGTTTTAACTTTGTTTTAAGAATTAAGTTTTGAGTTTAGTAAATAGTAAAGAATGAAGTTCATTTCTTCAAAAGTATATGGGGGCTACGTATTCCTAGAGGGTTTAAAATGTTTTCACATTTAAACAAGAAAGGAAACCTTGATTTCCAAAGAGCCTTCAGTCTAGTTTTCAAAAAAGAGTAATCACTTTCTAAATGAAGCAAGAGGGGAAACTTTTATTTCCAAGATAGCCTTTGAGCTAAGTTTTTTAGAACTACTCTCAAATCACAGAATAAGTATATTTTTAAAACATAAGAGCTAATATTATATTATTTTGGGAGTAGAACTGAGCACGGATATGGGGGAGATTTCACACAACTCACACCCCCCATAAACTATGTAGCCATCATAGGTAGAAAAGGGTCATACTTTTTAGATGAATCCTTTTCACATAGACTAGTGGATCCACTTAGTAATTTAGGTCCTATACCTCTAGCAAGGTATAGGATGCGCTGGCAGCGTGAGGGAGATCGTTGTATCATTACAATAACTCTTATGTGATGGTTGCCGGTTAGAGAAACTCTCACATCAGTACTTTGTATTTTTATATACATTAGTTTATTTGTATTTTTACATACATCTCAGAGTTATTTGTATCTTTGCATACACACAGGGTTGGCATCATGTTTTAAACAACTTTTCTTTATATTACACTTTTTTTAAACTGCTTTATATTGAAATGAGTTCAATTATGTTGAGTTGAGTTGAGCCAGATAAGTTCTTCAGTTACTTTCAGATTCTCTTCAAGCCTATGTTGTGTTTAGCATTCCAACTCACATACTCGTACATTCAATGTACTGATGCCAGTTGGCCTGCATCATATTATGATGCAGACGCAGGTAACTAGGATCGGCATCCAGCTCATCTTTGATCCAGTGAGCCGTTCAGAGTCCATTGGTGAGCCTATTTTCATTCTCGGGGATCCCTTTTGTTTACTTTTAGTATTCGATAGTTCGTTAGGATGTCGTGGGCCTGTCCCGACATCTATGTCAGTTGTTTTAGAGGCTTCATAGATAGTCATTCAAATGTTAGTTCATTCGTCATCATTTTGTCATTGATGTATGTTTAGATTTGAGTTGCCATTTTGGCTATGTTAAATGTTTATTTTCAAAACATTATGAGTTCAGTTTGAGATAGTTAAGTTGTTTATCATTTGAATTCCTTTCTTATTGCATATAGCCTTCCACTTAGTAAGTAAGCCATACCAAGGGTTCGCTTGGGACCACCAATGGTCTTCGAGTGCCAGTCTCGCCCAGGGTGTAGGCTCGGGGAGTGACAAACATGGTATCAAAGCACAGAGTTCAAAAGTCCTAGGGAATCTATGAAGCCATGTCTGTAGAGTCCTGGTTATCGGTGGGAAGCGCGCCACATCTATAATTAGAAGTCTGCAACATTGAGGAATTCCTTCACTTCTTTCATATTCATTTCGTGTGATATAGTGTATATCTATAAAAGTCTCTTTCTAACTCGTGCGTACGTGTAACCGATTGTGAGTTGGACTATTTTGAGAGTGCTTTCATGGGGCGTTTCTTTCCTTGTGAGTTAAGAGAAACAAAAAAAGATGGTTACTGACATGAGCAACAGGATGAGTTATTCGTTGTTGGGTTGCCTCGTCTGTCAGATAAGGAAAGTAAGGTAGCCATACTAGTAGGTGATATGGGCATAGCAAGGTTGATGATCCATGTGCAATAAGCATAAAGGACCTGCTCCATCTTCTTCTAGTGCACCTGCAGTAAGAAACAAATGTTAGTAAAATAGTCAGAATCCTCAAAACCTCAGAGCTAGAACTGCACATTCGCAAGGTAATAAGGAACAAGGGGGTACTAAGACTCGTGCATATGTTAAGTGTGGTAGGAACCACTCAGGGATGTGTCTTGATGACTTCACTGGTTGCTTCAAGTGTGATCAGAACGATCATTCATAAGACAGTGTCCTAAGGATAGGCAGAGAAATGGTAAAGAGGGAAATAAAGCCCAATCTTCTTCAGTTGTTTCACCAGATAGAGCTGCATCTAGATGAACTACTTCACGGGCAGACGGAGAAGGAAACCATCCTTATACTATCACTAGTTTCCAAGAGCAAGAGGACTCGCCAGATGTTGTCACTGGTATGATCCAAGTCTTCAATTTTGATGTTCTTCCTGAGCAACTTCTTGAGCCTTCATTGTTTCTACACCTGTTGGTGAGTCTATTCTAGCTGAGAGGGTCTATCTTGATTGTTCTGTTTCTGTCAATCACAAGAGTACCATGGCTGACTTAGTTGAATTAGACATGGAATATTTTGATGTCATTCAAGGTATGGATTGACTTCATGCTTGTTATGCATCAATATATTACAGAACTCGAGTTGTCAAGTTTCAGTTTCCAAATGAGCCAGTCTTAGAGCGGAAAAATAGTTCAACAGTGCCTAAGAGTCATTTTATTTCGTACCTTAAGGCAAGGAAGTTAGTTTCTAAGGGTTGTGTCTATCACTTAGTCCGAGTTGATGACTCTAGTGTTGAGATACATCCTATTCATTCAGTTTCAGTAGTAAAAGAGTTTTCAGAAGTCTTTCTAGATGATCTACTCGGTGTACCTCCTGAGAGAGAAATAGACTTCGGCATAGACATCATTCTAGATACTCGTCCTATATAAATTCCGCCATAGAGAATGGCACCAGCAGAGTTGAAAGAGCAGTTAAATAATCTCTTAGATAAGGGCTTTATTCGACCAAGTGTCTCACCTTGGGGCGCTCCGATCTTGTTTCTGAGAAAGAAAGATGGTTCCCTTAGGATGTGTATAGATTACCACCAATTGAACAAGGTTACCATCAAGAACAAGTATCCTCTTTCGATGTGTATAGATTACCACCAATTGAACAAGGTTACCATCAAGAACAAGTATCCTATTCTGAGAATTGATGTTCTTTTTTATCAGCTTCAGGGTGCGTCCTATTTCTCAAAAATTGACCTCAGATCAGGCTACCATCAGTTGAACGTCAGGGAATGTGATATTCTAAAGACAACATCCAGGACCCGTTATGGTCATTATGAGTTCTTGGTCATGTTATTTGGTTTGACTAATGCACCAGCAGCGTTCGTGGACCTTATGAATAGAGTATTCAAACCTTATTTAGATATGTTTGTTATCGTCTTCATTAATGATATACTAATCTAATTAAGGAATGAAGAAGATCATGCTTGCCATCTCATAATAGTTCTTCAGACTTTGAAAGGTAAGGAGTTGTATGCCAAGTTCTCTAAGTGTGAGTTTTGGATTGAGTCTGTGGCATTTTTAGGCCACATATTTTCTGGTGATGGAATTAGAGTTGATACTTAGAAGATAGAGGTAGTGCATAATTGGCCTAGACCCACATCTCCGACTGATATTAGGAATTTGTTGGGTTTAGCTGGCTATTATAGAAAGTTTGTAGAGAGGTTCTCGTCTATTTCGTCTCATTTGACCAAGTTTACTCAGAAGATAGTTAAGTTTCAATGGTCTAAAGCTTGTGAGAAAAATTTTCAGGAATTGAAGAAGAAGTTGACTACTACCCCAGTATTGACCTTACCAGAAGGTACGCAAGGCTTTGTGGTGTATTGTGATGCATCTAGAGTTGGTTTGGGTTGTGTATTGCAAAAATGCAAGGTTGTAGTTTATGCCTCCAGAAAGTTGAAAGTTCATGAGAAGAACTACCCAACCCATGATTTAGAATTGGCTGTTGTGGTATTTTCTTTGAAAATATGGCACCATTATCCTTATGGTGTTCCTGTGGATGTGTTCACTGATCACAAGAGCCCTCAGTATGTGTTTACTAAGAAATAGATCAATCTCAGACAGAGGAGGTAGATAGAATTACTCAAGGATTATTACATGAGTATTCTTTAGCACCCAGGTAAGGCTAATATTGTTGTTGATGCCTTAAGCAGGTTGTCTATGGGTAGTACCGCCCATGATGAGGAAGAAAAGAGACAGTTAGCAAAAGATGTGCATAGACTTGCACGCCTGGGAGTTAGACTTATGGATTCCACAAAAGGATGAGTAGTGGTGATGAATGGGACTGAATCATCATTAGTGTCAGAAGTAAAAGGCAAACAAGACCAAGACACTATTTTCCTTGAATTGAAGGCAAATGTTCATAAGCAAAGAGTAATGGCTTTTGAACAAGGGGAAAATGGTGTATTGAGGTATCAAGGTAGGTTGTGTGTACCAATGGTGGATGGACTCCAGGAGAGCATCATGGAGGAAGCTCATAGCTCCAGATATTCCATTCATCCGGGTTGGTGGAATAGCATGAAGAAGGGCATTGCAGAATTTGTTGCTAAGTGCTCAGATTGACAACAAGTTAAAATAGAGAATCAAAGGCTGGGTGGTTTGGCTCAGAATATAGAACTTCTGGAATGGAAGTGGAGATGATTAATATGGACTTCATCACAGGTTCACCAAGGTCTTGTAGGCATCGTGATTCTTTTTATGTGATTGTCAACAGAATGACAAAATCAGCACACTTTTTACCGGTAAAGACCACCCATTAAGCAGAAGATTATGCCAGGTTGTATATTCAGGAGGTGGTAAGACTTCATGGAGTACCTATTTCGGTTGAATCAGATAGGGGTGCTCAATTTAGTGCACAGTTTTGGAAGTCATTCCAGAAAGGCTTAGGTTCAAAGGTGAACTTGAGTACTGCTTTGCATCCTCAAACTGATGGTCAAGCAGAGCGCACTATTCAGACCTTAGAGGATATGTTGAGGGCCTGCGTGATTGATTTCAAAGGTAATTGGGATGATCACCTACCCCTTATTGAATTTACATACAATAATAGTTACCACTCTAGCATCCAGATGGCTCCATACGAATCTCTTTATGGGAGAAGATGCAGATCTCCTATTGGATGGTTTGAAGTTGGTGAAGCAGGGTTGATAGAACTATATATATTTCATCAAGCTATGGATAAGATGAAAGTGATTCAAGAGAGGTTGAAAACGATGCAGAGTCGTCAGAAATCCTACACTGATGTTAGGAGAAGGGCGTTAGAGTTTGAAGTAGATGATTGGGTATATCTAAAAGTTTCACCCATGAAGGTTTTTATGAGGTTTGGTAAGAAGGGGAAGCTTAGTCCCCGGTATATTGACACTTACAGAATATTCAAGAGGATTGACAATGTAGCTTATGAGTTGGAGCTACCACAAGAGTTTGTCGTGGTTCATCCGATGTTTCACATCTCCATGTTGAATAAGTGCATGGGCGATCCTTCATTGATCATACCAACTGAAAATATTGGGATCAAGGCTAGCTTATCTTATGAAGGGATTCCTGTTCAGATTCTAGATCGCCAAGTTCGCAAGTTGAGAAAAAAAGAGGTAGCATCAGTCAAAGTCCTTTGGAGGAACCAATTTGTTGAGGAAGTTACTTGGGAAGCTGAAGAGGATATGAAGAAGAGATATCCACATCTCTTTGAATCCGAAGAAAATGCAGATCAAGGTACAAAATTTCTTCTTAGTACTCTTTAAATTATGAGTGAGCATGTTGTTTGTTTGCATTTGCTTGTTGGGTGCTTGAACTTGATGTTACCACCCTTAGCCTAGTAGCAGTAATCTCATTCGAGGACGAATGTTCCCAAGGGGAGATATTGTAACATCTCGCAACTAGAAAGTACTAGAAGGAAGTTTAAAATCTGGAAATAGTTTTTTTTTTTAAAGAATTGAAAATATGGAAATATGTTTAGGTTAGGAAAAGTGAGTTTTTGGTCAAATTTAAATGGCCATAACTCCTATCTCAGGATGAGTTAGGAGTACTTCCAGATATGTTTGGAAATCTCTTGAAATGGTCTTTCCAACGTCGCCGAGTTTGCACGATTCCGAGTTCGTATGAGCAAGTTATTCCCTTGGGAAGTTGGGCTATTGGATTAAGGAAAGTCTAATCCGGATTTTTGGAAGGGTAATTTAGTCTTTTTCTTAACCAATTAATTTAATTCGTTTAAGTGAATTAATTAAGGGTCAAATCAGAAGGAGTCAGTTTCGTCAATTGGAAATTCGCGTTAGGGCTTGAAGAAAAGAGAAAATAGGAGACAGGAGAGGAAAAGCTCAATGTTCGCCAAGAACGATCGATTTTGGTTGTGGATTCGCCAAGGAATTCATCTTACAAGGTATGTGATTCTTTCATAGCGTTGGGTTCGTTCACCCACGCTCCAAGAATGTTTAGTTCAGCAAAATTTATCCTAAAAGAGTTTGAAAGTTGATGTTCTTGACATGTATTCTTGAATTTGAATGTTGTTCTTGAATTGGGATGAATTGAGGAGTTTCTGAGATCTTTGAGTTGAATTATAGAGTTGTTTTGAGTTAGGTTCTTAGGTACATATGCTGGGTATCTGAATCTAAAGAGTTACTAATAAACATCATTCGAATTTAGGCGAATTGGAGCTGTAAAATGGAGAAGGAAAAAGTCGACCGTGATCTGGCACGCAAGTCCGCGTCACTGACTTGCTCCCCCAGTGACCAAAAAGTTTCTCCGCGTCACGGTTAAGACGTGGACTTCTCTATCTCAAAAATTAATTTCGTGAGTAATTATTTAAAACACCTCCGTGTTGCGGACTTGTTCCAAGACGGTGATTTCGTGACTTTTCTCATGTTTAGCTATTTAAGATCATTCATAAACACCATGTGATCCTTCCTATCACAAATCAAAATCCTTGAATCCATAATTCAATTAAAGGACCAGTTAAGAGTCAAGTCAAGAGAAGTTAAGATCAAAGTCTAGAGAAGTTCTTAAATTTTTCCAAAAGTCTTTTGCTAACGTTTTAACTTTGTTTTATGACTTAAGTTTTGAGTTTAGTAAAGAGTAAAGAATGAAGTTCATTTCTTCAAAAGTATATGGGGACTATGTATTTCCAAAGGGTTTAAAATGTTTTCACATTAAAACAAGAAAGGAAACCTTAATTTCCAAAGAGCCTTTGGGCGAGTTTTCATAAAAGAGTAATCGCTTTCTAAATGAAGCAAGAGGGAAAACTTTAATTTCCAACATAGTCTTTGAGCTAAGTTTTTGAGCACTACTCTCAAATCACTGAAGAAGTATGTTTTTAAAACATAAGAGCTAATATTATATTATTTTTGGGAGTACTATTGATCGCTAATATGGGGAAGAGTTCAGACAACTCACAACCCCCATAAACCATGTAACCATCATGGGTAGAAAAGGGTCATACTCTTTAGATGAATCCTTTTCGCATAGACTAGTGGATTCACTTAGTAATTTAGGTTCTATACCCCTGGCAGGGTATAGGATGCGCTGGCAGCATGAGAGAGATCGTTGTATCATCACAATAGCTATTATGTGATGGTTGTTGGTTAGAGAAACTCCCACTGCAGTACTTTGTTTTTTTATATATATTAGTTTCTTTGTATTTTTACATACATCTTAGAGTTATTTGTATCTTTGCATACACACAGAGCTGACATCATATTTTAAACAATTTTTCTTTCTATTGCACTTGTTTTAAACTACTTTATATTGAAATGAGTTCAGTTATGTTGAGTTGAGTTGAGCCATGTAAGTTCTTCAATTCCTTTCAGATTCTTTTCAAGCCTATGTTGTGTTTAGCATTCCAACTCACATACTCGTACATTCAATGTACTGATGCCAGTTTGCCTGCATCATATTATGATGGAGACGCAGGTAACTAGGATCGACATCCAGCACATCGTTGATCCAGTGAGCAGTTCAGAGTCTATTGGTGAGCCTCTTTGCATTCTCGAGGATCCCTTTTGTTTACTTTCAGTATTAGATAGTTCATTAGGATGTCGTGGTCCTGTCCCACCATCCATCTCAGTTGTTTTAGAGGCTTCATAGATAGTCAGTCAGATGTTAGTTCATTCGTTAAGTTGTTTAGCAATTGAATTCCTTTCTTATTGCATATAGTCTTCCGCTGAGTAAGTAAGCCAGGCCAAGGGTTCGCTTGGGACCAACAATGGTCTTCGAGTGCCAGTCCTGCCTAGGGTGTAGGCTCGGGGTGTTACAATGTTGATGATTGGTATCGGGTGCAACATCAACACATACTATTGTTGGAATGGGTACCATGTCCATACACTAACCTCTGGAATGGGTACCACACCAGTACAATGGGAACATGTACCACCCTGCTACACTAAAAGTTTGTATGTATAGGTTCCATAAGATAACTTGACTCGCTTATTGTAATGTGATGGCTCATGTTTACTGTGTATGTATATCACGACCTGAAAACTTGAGTCTTGATGACACCTACTATAACCCATCAATAGACAAGACAACCCATATATACTCTTGTCTCAAAAGCAGGAAAAATTAACCAAAACTAAACAGAAGGACACATGTATGATCTGCTTATAAGTTCACCCTCATCTCCAAATCCCCATGAAACCAACTCGATATTAGCATTGATGAAGAGTGCTTAGAATTGCATCACGAAAATAGATGCAGAGTATAGTATTAGTACCAAAACAACAAGTACCAAGTAGGCCTCATAGGCCAACATCACTTGAAAAATAAAAACAACATGAAAAGTGAGAAATAACACTACAGAGGTCAAATGAATAGAATTCTAACAAGAATACACACGAGTTTAGGAAGGAACGAAAGAGAAGAAAGTAGAGGATAATATTCTTGAAACTCAGACTGCAGTTGTAGATCATGTGTGTAGACTTTGAAGCTGTGACTATAAGAGTGATATACTCGTACCTTAATCTACGACTTTATGAACTGTTGAGGGAGAGTATCATGTCAAGTCACTATCATAAGTTTACCAAGGATCGGCGTCCACCCCATGGTTGAAAGCTCATAGCACTCCAACGCCGAACTAAAATCAAATCCACATCGTCGAAAGAAGCCTGAAATCACAACAGAGAATCATTTAGTCCGTAGTAAAAAAGGAATTATGGATGGCAGGCCATCCGAGCTGAGTTACTTCCTAGATAAGTCTCATACTATAGGACCCAAGTATGCTACACTAGTCTACATGGACCTAAGTCGTCTAAAGCACTGTCGGAGAATTCTAAGGCCTATAGGCTTCCAAAATGCGAGTCTAAGGAAAACACAAGCCAATTCCTAGGCTAAGGCCAATAACAAGCTTCCAAATATCATAAACAAGTATGAACAAAAGCCAGAAGTTAAGGCATGCTCATGAGGCAGGAATAAGATGCTAACAATCATGAAATACCCGAAAATAAAGCCTAAGACATGATTTATAATAAGTATACAATCATGTGGATATACTTACGGGGATGAGTATGCAAAATAAACTCCAGGTCTTACTACTCTATCGAGCTCAAGGAGGAGGATTATGTCCCTTTGTCGTTCAATCGTACAATTAGAATAGAGTTAAGGTTCAAATGACTTATCTGGATAGGGAATCCTTTTTTTCTAAGGACAGCATGGTACGTGGGAATTCCTCTCTCTAAGGGAAAATATATATAATTCTTATTCACATAGTTTGGTACCAATAACATTGCTATGGTATCGGAGGATTGAAAACATACCACCAAAGCTTACTACTCCGCAACCTTCCCTCACTGTTCATGTTATCATTTATAAAGTCCAACAACAACAATCATGAACGATAAATTTTGAATAGTTTACAATTTCATATATGAGATGTCTCTCTTGACATGGAATTAATTTTAAATTTAAGAAAGCAAACAATAGAAGCAACCAAATGTACCAAGTCATCATTTCCTCGAATTAGCTAATCTTGGTGGTTGGAGGAGATCTTTGTGACTAACATTGAGCCGTGACATGAAAAAAAATGGCTTACTAGAAAACTCTTATTGAGAGAGAGACTATGGTTCAGATGTTAGCTTGTAGCATCTTTGTTAGTATTGCAATAAGTTATGCAGTATCACTTTGGTGCACATAATTCACAGGGTATTACTTGGATGGACATTATTTGTAGAGTATGCATCACTTAGACTATATTCTCTTGAAGACAACTTCATAGTAACATGATTCTATTTCATATGTGAAACCCTTTTCATAGATATTACCCATGGTGCATCGACATAATTATGAGGTGTATTGGACTAATGATGTGCCACTAATAATATGATGTGTGAACTTTAAAACCATACCAATCAACCTTAATAAGTCGATGCACCTCTCAAGTTGCATATATTTCTATCCCATCCATGGAAAGGGTCTCACAAATGAATTATAATCATGTTACCCGAGAAGATGCCTTTGAGAAAATATGGTTCTCTAACTTATGCATACCCTGCAAATTATGTACACCCAAGTAGTGTCGAAGGAACTACCGTGACATCAACAGCATCTTCTTGGAGATATGAGCATCAAGCACATTGCATAGTTTGGTAGCCAATTTAATAATAAAACGCAAGGTGGTGCTATTAATCTACAGAAGAAGCAAGAAAAGGTGAGTGAGTGAGTGAGGGAACATATGGAATGCTTAGTTATCAACAATGAAAATTAAGGAGAAAAGAAAATCGTTGATTTTTATAATGTTTTCTTACATACATGAAGATAGGCTTGAATACGTTGTTTTTCTTAGTTACTACTAACTTGGACATTCAAGGAATATTCTTTCTAATCATAATCTTTTCAAATACTTTTAAAATGTTTTGAGTTGTTAATTATTGTGAATTACAGTAATTTTCATGGAGTTTTTAAATGTGATTATCGATTTGAACAATATATTAATATTTTCTATTTCAATTATAGAAATTAAGGAGACAAAACAAAACCTACAATATCTTAGATGTTTTCTTTGGTGAACTCTCATTCTTGTCTTAACAAAAGTAGAAAAGTTATTAAAGTATCCTCATAATGTAATGCATGAAGATAAAAGTAAATAGTTGAGATAGTGTCTAGATTAATTAACTACTCATTACTTATTTTCATATAAAAGAAGTAGATGAACCCACTTCAACTAATATAAGTATAAAAATATCACAATATATATTAAACAAGTAACTAAAATAGTATTTGATAATCTTTATCAAACAAATAAGAATGCAACTAATATTATTAAATTTTAATGTACGTGTCAACAAAAAAGTATCAAAATAACTAAAGAATAATTGATGAAAAAGTGATTATTGATAATTAGAACTATTTCGAAAAGTTTGATTTATGTTATACTGAATTGATCAATTGTATTATTGTTATGGTATGACTTTTTTTGAATAAATGATTGAATTGATCTATGTTATCTAGAATCTTATCCATCTAAATAACCTATGAAAGCAATAAAATAAACTAAAAATGAATAATTTTAGGGATCTCCCATGTTTAAGTAGATGTGCATTTTGAATTTTCTTGTTTTGTATGACAAGAACTATCAAAGCACTTCTTGATCAAATTAAGAACTTCAATAATTCTATCTTGACTCAGTCGTTCCTTTCTTTTAATTTTTTGTGTTTATATTTTTTACAATGTGTTTTGGATTCATGATCTATAGCGGTGAATATTTAGGAAAAGAGAGGTCTTAATCCAATCCATCTATTTCTACCTAAAACAAGAATATATCTATCCAAAAAACTAAAAAAAAAACTTAATATTCAATAAAATAAATGAAAATTCTTCAAACAATTAGATATGAGGGACAATATTTTTCACATTTATCATCTATTTAAACAAAAATTAATAAAAATGTCAAACATAAGGGAATCTATTCTACGCTAGACATAAGATTGACTCAAATCTTTTACATTTTCCAAGTATTTACACAATTTAACATCATCAAAAATAGTAGAATCATATCATATATAACTCTTCTGACATTTGTTGATAGGGCCTAAAACATTGGTTTAGGCCCCAAAAAATACTATCCATGCTTTGAAATTACACCCCTGAACCCAAATGGAATACACTAGTTTGTATGCTTTACAACCAAGGAGATCTCTAATTTGTGAAATAAATTAAGTTTTATTCAAGACTTATTTCTCCTTTGATAAATCAATTTAAACAAATCAAGATCTAACTCTTTTTATTTCTCAGATCATTGCAGATAGAGAAGCCAACCTAAACATGAATTAAATCAGACAACACATCAAACTTAAACTCAAAAATGAAACCAACTTTATTTCAAAATTTTATCTCTATAAATAATCACTAAACATGATGAAGCTCAATGTATGAAAGTGAACTCGGGAGCAAACCTTTTTCATCTCAAGCTTCAAAAACAATTTTTAAATCCAACTTTAACACCCATTGGTAATAACCATATCAACACAACAGACACTTCTTCATTTTTATAAAAAATAATAATAATAAAGAATGTCAATTTTTTAATAAATGAAACAATTAACAGATTTCTTTTTCATCCCTCAGATGGTTTCCATTTACAAAACATCAAGAGCACAAGCCATTGTACCGGATAGCACAACTAAGGGCAAAAAGAGCAGTTGCACGAAACAACAAAAATAGAAAAATTCAGAGAAAAGAGTAGTTTGTATTGTTACCTGATAGCCAAGTAAGCAGGATGATCAACTTAAAACATTGATGATATGTAAAATGAGGAGCTGGAGTTTCTTGTTCAACCACAGTGCAAACATTGTGTAGGTGTGGAGGCCGTTTGGGAAAATGAAGAGTGTGGGGCGGAAATAAAAACCCTAATCTTAAGGGAGATATTTAAAGGAGAGGGAGCGAACCGGGTGGGCTGGTCTCCTATATCCATGGAATGTTGCTTTGATTTGGGCTTTAGGCCCAAATGATTTTTTCTTTTATATTTATTTTTTCATTAGAGTTATTAATAAAAGGTCTGACAAAATTTCAAATTAAAAAACAAACAGAGTTCTTTTTCATAGGTCATATGAAGCGATTAACTAATTTTTTTAGTTAACAACTCAGTTGTAAAACTAAGATTTCACATACACACACAAAGAAATAATTTTTATATATTTTTAATAAAGGAGATATTGGGAAAATGAGAATAAGATCGAACTTAAACCTCAAATGTCTTTGCAAATCAAAACCAAACCCGTCTTCTCCATTCTCTTTTTACTAGATCTAAGTTTTTTATATTTTAGTTATTGTGACCTTCCCTTCTATAGTTGACCCCACCCCTTTTTTGGTTTTATAGATAAAATTCAGGGAAAATGATTATATATTTTGTATAAGATCAAAATGTTTGGGGAGAAAGAGTGAAACCTTTCCCCTAGGATATCTTTTTGATTGAGACTGGATGAAATATATATATATATATATATATTAAATATAATAAAATATTAACGAAGATATTTTTGTAATATTTCTCTTTCCTAGCAAATAAAAAACAAAAGTATTATTTTAAAAAACCACAACTATTTTTTTGGTTTTCAATTTTCTTAAGTAAAATCCACTAAAAAAATAAATGAAAGTTAAAATTAAGATCAGATTCTAAAAAATATATATTCAAAGCTAAAAATGGATTGAAACTCGGGGAGGGTAAAAAGTCACATGTCTATAATTCAAAACATGTATGTCTAAATGCTTTTAATAATTTATTTTGATGGGTGTACTTTTTTATTTTAATTTTGTATGTGTTACTTAGCAAGGACTTAACCTTAAACAGAAAGATATGGAGATCGAGGATTAGAGTAGAAGTATAGTAGGCAGCTGAACGTTTTCTAGTTTTTAATTCTTGTTAGTATTCTTTTTATCATTCATGGACTATCTTGTTTCTTAATTCTATTATTACATTTTGTTTTCCTTCATTCAATAACCGTATTGCGTATGATTGTTACTCATCCAAGGGTCTATCAAAAACATATATCTACCTTCACAAGGTTCAAATAAGGTTGCGCAAACACTACCCTCCATCCCATGTGGGATTACAGTCGGTTTGTGTTGTTGTTGTTCCTAAACTTTATTGAGTTATGAACTAAACAATTTGTGTTTTTAATCAAGAAAATGGAAGGGAAAGAATGATCTGGACACCAATCTATACTAAAATAGTAGAATTGCTTTAAAAATAATAAAATAAAACACCATTTTTGTAAGAGGTCATAAGATTAAAAGAAAAGTGACAATGCATTCTTTTCCATTTTTTTCTAGAAAGGACAATCAAGTCAATGTATAGTTCTTAAACTTCACGGCATACTTTTTAAAAATTGCTTTTATAGGAACCAACAACTTTTCCATTCTTTGCTGGAATATAATTACTTAAATCTTCTAGAAAATCTAACTTAAATTGCTTTATCAACTTTAAGTAATTACAAATTTGATCATGTGAATAGCTTTTATCAACGTGTGGCATTTTTTTGTCACGACCCAAGTCTACACCCTGGGCATGGCTGGCACTCAAGAACCATTGTTGGTCCCCAAGTGAACCGTCATTTTGGCTGACTACAAGCGGAAGACTAACTTAAGCATGCAAAAGATTAAAACTGAATAAAATTCAATAAACTCAACTTTAAGAAAATCTAAACAATACTGAATAGATAACTTTGAATAATAATAATATAATCAACTCGCCATAAAATAGGCAACTTAAGTCTTTAAAACATTTAATAAAATAATTAATAATACAGACTTCTCAACTATACTGACTATCTATGAAACCTTTAACTGATAAACATGGAAGTCGGGACAAGACCCACGACATCCTGACTAAACTGAAAAGTAAATGAAATCCTTCGGATGTATAGCTATAGCTAACTCAAACTCCCGGATGTATCAACGAAGCTCCTGTTGATGATCCTGAATACATGTGTCTGCATCATGAGAAGATGCAGGCTAAATGACTCAATACGTGGAATGTACGGGCATGTAAGGGGAATTCTAAATCATAACATAAGCTTGAATCTTAATTAAAAAAAACATACTTACCTTTTCCCAAAATCACTCAACTCAACTCAACTTAAGAATAAGATACTCAACTCAAGGATTAGATACTCAAATGAAGGATTAGATACTCAACTCAACATAACTGGACTCATTTCAATATAAAGCAATTTTAAAGTAAGTGCAATATAAAGAAAAGTTGTTTAAAATGTGATGTCAACTATGTGTCATAATATCATAAAAGATATACCATGCTCCCTCTCAAAGTCTACTTGTGCAATGCATGAATGAAGTACCATACCCCCATTCATACTAAGTAGAACCCATTAAGGAACCATGCAATTACTGTTGTGGGAGTTTCTCTAACTGACAACCATCACTTAATAACTATAGTGATGATACAACGTTATTAGCCCCACGCTTCCCGGGCCATCTTACACCTTGCCGGAGTATAGGACCTGAACTACTAAGTGGATCCACTAGTCTATGCGTAAATGATTCATCTAAAAAGTATGATCCTTTTCTACCCATGATGGCTACATGGTTTATGGAGACTTGAGTTAATGTGAACTCGCATCCCCATTCGGTGCTCCATACTACTCCCAAAAATATACTTAGCTCATATATTTTAAAAACAACTTCTTTCTTTGGTTTGAGATAATTACTCAAAAACTTATCTTAAAAGATCTCTTGGAATCAATGTTCCCTTTCTTGCTCAAAATTATTTTGGAAATCCAGTTTCCTCTCATCTTAAATGTGAAAACATTTACTCTTGGGAATACTTAGTTCCCATACATCATTTCAAAGAAAATGTACTTTACTTCTTACTATTTACTCAACTTCAAAGCTCAAGTCTTAAAACAAAGTTAAAACATTTGTAAAAGACTTCTTAAAATATGGTTCATGCCGAATTATGGACGTGAACGACTCAATGCAAGGTTTTCAATAACCATAGATAGAACTCAATATTTGGAACTCAAGAACTTCAATGATACTACTCATCTCAAGACTGTTCGACTTATAGTGTTCATGCGGAATTATGGGCATGAACAATTCAACTCAAAGACTCCATGGGTAACATGCAATAGTCCCATGATTAGAAATATAATC
>JAJOOS010000810.1:0-35313 GCA_029582725.1 Solanum chiquidenum | reverse complement strand
TTAGCAAAACTATGTACTAAGTATGGAAACATGCATAAAATCCTTTAAATATGATAAAAAGGACATTTTAGTTGCAAAGTTTGCATTTATCAAGTTTGGAAACCAACATGCATTTTCAATGTAAAAGATAAGATATAATCACATTTATACTCACAACATAGTAACATCAATACCTTAGCAACCCTTAAGGAATACTTGTGCAATGTATGGTTGGCATCCCATAATACCAACCTTACTAAGTACTCTTTTGAAGCTACCTTAGTCATACATATCATCTTTAGACCGCATCAAAATCAATAGCCATAAATAAGGAAATAGTCATGTACATTACTTGAATTATAAGAAAAGTCATTCATAACAACTATCTATTCAACATACATGCATACATTCAAATCACATCATAATATGAAGGAACCATCCCATGACATCCTACTAAGTCTACTTGTGCAATGTGCAAATGAAGTCCCATACCCCCACTCCTACTAAGTAAAACTCGCCAATAAGT
Source organism: Solanum chiquidenum (assembly GCA_029582725.1). NCBI lineage: Eukaryota > Viridiplantae > Streptophyta > Magnoliopsida > Solanales > Solanaceae > Solanum > Solanum chiquidenum. Next base: position 34,808 of record JAJOOS010000810.1, on the reverse strand, counting down.
CATAGTATAGTTCATGTCTCATTCATTATCTTTATTTAATAGGGAAAAGTAGCCATAACCGATATATACCATGTGAGCTACATCGAATCCGGTGTCGTGTAACTCCACACCGAAAGAAGGTGTCCTACTTGCCTAAAGTAGAACTAAATGTATAGACATAAGGTGGATCCACTAGCTAAAGACCTATGTGGGCACATAGTTATGGGACAGGGATATTGCTTCTAGAAACCCAACCTATTGCATTGGCGGAGGATCTTCCATCTCATGAGTTTACTTTAGATGACCCAACCCCTATTGCATTGGCAGAGGGGCCTTTTGCTCACTTTCCATATCCATTCGGTACTAAGCATTATTTCCCAAATTATACATAATTAGTCTTGAATTGTATTTACATGTATGAAGGATTGCTCTACCCTTCATTCAATATAACTCATAAAATAGCTCATAGATTCATTATGGTGAGAATGTACTTTCAACCTTAGAATCATCATTAACATGTGAGTAAGCCTTTCACATTATTGTTCATAGTGTTTTCATGAGAATAGAATTTCGATCAACACAACAACATTATCATCATCCTTGACAATTCATACATAATCAAGTGTAAGGGTAAGGGAAAAATAGTCTTTCAACAATACCTCAATTTACACAATAGTCATAGGATCTTCACTTTCTAAGTGAATCATGAGTCCATACACAACATTCATCAACATGTATAAACCCTATCAATTTACCCCCTCTCAAGGGTTATGAATCATGTCTCACAATTACACCTAAAGATACTACAATAGGAATGAATAAAACAAGATTCAATAACTAGATTAACATAGATACCATTCATAGTAATCATCTTGCATCAATACACCCGTCACAATTCATGAAATTGGGGTCATGAGGGTGTTCATGGGTTCATGGGGAATTTTACAATAAAAATCACCATTAAACGTCAAATCATCCATAATATAATGCAATTAACATAATAAAATTGTTTTTTGGAAGAACCCATGGCTAGAATGAAACCCTAGTTTTTGAACAAGTTACCAATTTCGAAATTAGAACTTAAAGGGCTTCATGGAGAAAAGTGTTCCATGAATCAAGGTTCCCATACCTTAATTGAAGCTTTGACCATGAATTGGAGTTGAGAATATTGGTTCTTGAGTCCTAGCCTTCAAGTTCTTGAGCTTCTTCAATAGAGGAACTCTAGAGAGAGAAATATTGAGAGGAGATGGGTCTTCCTTTAATTCTTTTAAAAGTAACTAAACTCCAAGGTTTTCAAGTCTAAAAAGGTTATATAGTCACTAGGAAAGGAAAAAAATAATGAGGACTCAACTTTGATAAAGAACTAAGGACCCTTAAAATTTGAACTTAAATTTTTCCCCCTTTCACGATTTTGCTCGCCCAATGGACCCTCTTGAATATTTAATACCTTATTATTTGAACATTAATTAACCACTCATTATCAAGAAACCAACATCATAATATTAACTCAATTATTTTATGATAGTTTTCAGCATATCGAATTTGTCAAAGCTTGAATTTGTGGCACTTGATATTTCTGGAAAGAACCATTTGTCATGGATACTTGATGCTGAAATTCACCTTACCGCTAAGGGTCTTGGTGATTGTATAATTGAAGGAAAGAAGTCATCAAGTCAGGATAAAACGAAGGCTATGATTTTCCTTCGTCATCATCTTGATGAAAGCCTGAAGGTTGAATACAGTGCAAGATTCACTTGAATTATGGATAGGTTTGAAAGGGAGGTATGACCATATCAAGGCAACGGTATTGCCAAGGGCTCGTTATGAGTGAATGCACTTACGGTTTCAAGATTATAAAATCGTAATTGAGTATAACTCTGTTGTATTTAGAATCACTTCCCAATTAAAATTATGTGGGAAAATTATAAAAGATGAGGACATGTTGGAAAAGACACTAACTACTTTCCATTCCTCTAATATGATATTACAGCAGCAATACCGTGAAAAGGATTTTAAAAAATACTCTGAATTAATCTCATGCCTACTGGTGGCTGAGCATCATAATGACCTTTTAATGAAAAATCATGAAGCCCGATCCACTGAAAGTGCTCCATTATCGGAGGCACACGGGGTAGAAGAACACTGCCCGTCTGAAATAAGATAAAATAATTGGGGCCATGACAATGTGTGCGGGTATGGCAAAGGCAAAAAAATGATATAATAATCTTTGAGGTGGTCGTCATAACAAAAGAGAAAATAATATGGGTTCTCAAAATAGTGCTTCTAAAGGAAAGGCGATCACTGTCATCGTTGTGGCCTTAAAGGTCATTGGAAAAATGAATATCGGACACCTGAGCATTTTTTCAGGCTGTATCAGAATTCCTTCAAAAGAAAGGAAAATAAAGGTGGTGCCTCCTCTTCTAATGCCCGGGTGGAGTCACATTTGACTCTCAAAGATGATGTCAAGGCAGGATCTTCTCAAAAATATGATGAGAATGTTAAGGAAAATTTAGCATTGAAAGATGATGCTTTTGATGGGCTTGATGATATTACTCATCTAGAAGCTGAGGACTTCATTAGGGATCGCAACTGAAGGTTGTTAATTGAACTGGAAATGAATAATGTTGTTATGTGTTTTTAATGTGTTACTTAAAGTTCAAGTACTTAAATTTTCTTTTGTTAGGTTTTGTACTTCTTATTATGTATTTTTATTTTTATGAAGATAAATAAAATTTCTCAGTCTTCAGTTGGATCCAAGATAAGTAATGGAGATATGTGCCTTCTGGACAGTGCCACAACTCATACAATACTAAGAGAAAAGAAATATTTCTCTCATTTGATTATGAAAAAGACATATGTTAATACAATATCCGATAGTACAAAATGATTGAGGACTCTGGAAGAGCGGCCTTATTACTATCTGGAGGAACATTATTGATAATTAATAATGCATTGTATTGTAGTAAGTCTCAAAGAAACTTATTAAGTTTCAAGGTTATTTGCCAAAATGGCTATCATGTTGAGACTGCAAATGAAGGAAAGGTGGAATACCTTTATATTACTACAATAAATGCGGAGAAAAAAATTGTGCATGAAAAATTGTCTGCACTTTCTTCAGGGTTGTACCATACAAATATTGGTACGGTTGAATCACATGCCGTAGTAAACAAAAGGTTTATCGATTCGAATGATTTTGTCATTTGGCATGACCAGTTAGGCCATCCCGATTATAATATGATGCGCAGAATAATTGAGAATTCACGTGGGCATACTTTGAAGAACCAAAATGTTCTTCAATCAAAGGAATTCTCTTGTGCTGCTTGTTCTCAAAGAAAGTTGGTTATCAAACCATCAGCGGCTGAGGTTGGAGTGGAATCTCCCGCATTTATGGAATGAATACAGGGTAATATATGTGGTCCTATTCACCTTGCATGTGGACCATTTAAATATTATATGGTCTTGATAGATGCATCTACAAGATGGTCACATGTGTGCTTATTGTCAACTTGCAATATGGCTTTTGCGAGGTTGTTGGCTCAAATAATAAGGTTAAAAGCACAATTTCCAGATTATGTAATAAAGACAATTCGTCTTAATAATGCTGGTGAGTTTATATCTCAGGCATTTAATGATTATTGTTTGTCCACTAGAATAACAGTTGAACATCTTGTTGCACATGTTCATACTCAAATGGTCTAGAAGATTCATTGATTAAACATTTCCAATTGATAGCTAGACCATTGTTGAGGAGCACAAAGTTGTCTGTTTCAGTATGGGGCATGCTATTTTGCATGCAGCGACACTTGTGCGCATAAGGTCAACCAGTTATCATTACATCTCCCCATTGCAATTGATTTTTGGTCAGGAGCCAAGCATTTCCCATCTTAGAATTTTTTATTGTGCGGTATATGTCCCAATTGCTCCACCACAACGCACAAAGATGGGTTCCCAAAGAAGGTTGGGGATATATGTTGGGTATGAATTTCGTTCTATTATAAATTATTTGAAACCTAGAACTGGAGATTTATTTACGGTAAGGTTTGTTGATTGTCATTTTGATGAATCAGTATACCCAACATTAGGGGGAGAACAAAAGCAGTTGGGAAATGAGATATATTGGAATTCACTTTCACTGTCTCATTTAGATTCTCGAACAAATCAGTGTGAGCAAGAAGTTCAAAAGATAATTTACTTACAGAATATTGCAAATCAACTGTCAGATGCATTTACTAACCTTCCACGGATTACTAAATCATATATCCCAGCTGCTAATGCTCAAGTTTGAGTTGATGTCCCAATAGGATAAAATGTTAAAGCAAATGAGTCTGAACCACGCTTAAAACGTGGTAGACCAATTGGTTCCAAGGATAAATTCCTCGAAAAAGGAAAAGAATAAATGATCAAGATGATCATAATATGGAGGCAATTGCTCATGAAGAGCTCCGAGCATAATAAATGACGACACTATTGAAAAGGTCCATGTACCTGAAAATAATGAGAATGAGGAAATCTCTATAAATTATGTCTCGACGAGGAAAAGGTGGAATCGAAATAATATTATGGTGGATAATATTTTTGCCTATAATGTTGCAGTTGAAATAATGCAACAAGATGAGGACTTGGCACCAAGATCTGTCAATGAATGTAGTAGACAGAGAAATGATTGGCCAAAATTGAAGGAAGCAATTCAAACAGAATTGGCTTCACTTAAAAAACGTGAAATTTTTGGGCCAATAGTCCGAACACCTGAAGGTGGCAAGCCAGTGGGGCACAAATGGGTTTTTGTGCGAAAACACAATGAAAATGATAAAGTCGTAAGATATAAAGCAAGGCTTGTGGCACAAGGATTTTCACAAAGGTCTGGCATTGATTATGAGGAGACATATTCTCTTGTGGTAGATGCAATTACCTTCAGGTATCTGATAAATATGACAGTTCATGCAAAGCTTGAAATGCACCTAATAGACGTTGTCACAACCTATTTATATGGCTCACTGGACCACGATATTTTTATAAAAATCTCTGAAGCACTCAAAGTGCCTGAAACATATAAAAATTCAAAAGAAAGTTGTTCAATAAAGCTTCAGAAATCCTTATATAGATTGAAACAATCAGGGCGAATGTGGAATAATCGTCTTAGCGAATATTTGCTAAAAGAAGGGTATAAGAATGACCTTATTTATCCTTGTATTTTTATACGAAGGTCAAAATCTGAATTTGTAATAATATTTATTTATGTTGATGACTTGAACATCATTGGAACTCCTAAAGAGCTTTCAAAAGTTGTTGAGTGTTTGAAGAAAGAATTTGAAATGAAAGATCTTGGTAAGACAAATTTTTGCCTTGGCCTTCAGATTGAACATTTGAAAAATGGAATATTTATCCATCAATCAACATATACTGAAAAGGTTTTGAAGCGATTTTACATGGATAAATCACATCCATTGAGTACCCCGATGGTTGTTAGATCTCTTGACATAAATAAAGATCTATTTCGACCTCAAGAAAAGGATGAAGAGATTCTTGGTGATGAAACTCCATATCTCAGTGCTATTGGGACACTAATGTACCTTGCTAATAATACCCGATCATATATTTGTTTCGCAGTAAGTTTATTGGCGAGATTCAGCTCATGTCCAACAAGAAGACATTGGAAAGATGTTAAGCGTATATTCAGATGTCTTCAAGGAACAATTGATATGGAATTGTTGTATTCTAATGCATCCAAGTCAGAATTGACCGATTATGTAGATGCATGATATTTGTCTAACACATATAAAGCCCGATCTCAGACAGGCTATTTATTGACATATGGAGGTACAACTATATCATGGCGTTCGATGAAACAAACGATAGTTGCTAATTCTTCAAATCATGCAGAGATAATATCCATTCATGAAGCCAATCGAGAGTGTGTATGGTTGAGATCAATGACTCAACATATTTTGCAATTATGCGGTCATTCTGTGCAAACAAAGACTCCAACAATATTGTATGAAGATAATGTTGCTTGCATAGCTCAATTAAAATGAGGATATATCAAAGAAGACCGAACAAAGAATATTTCACCTACGTTCTTTTTCACACATGAACTTCAACAAAATGGTGAGATAAATGTTCAACAGATTCGTTCGAGTGATAATCTTGCAGATTTATTCACTAAGGCATTGCCAACGTCAATATTTGAGAAGCTAAGATATAAGATTGGAATGCGTCATCTCCAATATATCAAATAAATTTTTCAGCAGAGGGAGCAAAATATGTGTTGTACTCTTTTTCCCTTAGCCAAGGTTTAGTCCCATTGGGTTTTCCTGGTAAGGTTTCTAATGAGGCAACACTCAAGGCGTATTACAAGATGTGTGTACTCTTTTTCCTTCACTAGGCTTTTTCCCACTGAATTTTCCCTAGTAAGGTTTTAACGAGGCACATCATCCAAGGGGGAATGTTATAAAACCATTAAATTGTGGATGTTTCTTTTCATCAACAACCTAACGTAATGAACCTATTTAATGTAAGTCTTAAAGTTGTACTAACGTATTTGGTTAACGGATGTAAATGGATGTTTTCTAAATCCTATAAAAGGGTATCCTTTGCCCTTGTGAAATACACAATTAAAAAGAATAATCTCTACTTTATACTTTCCATCACAATTTGTCTTCCTTACTTGTTTAGTATTATTATATTTTGCTCTCATTTTACAACAACATTTTATTTTATATTTTGTGTTTTAATTCTTTTATTTTCTATTGCAAAGTATAATTTGTAGTAATGTTATATAATCAACTTTATTTATTTTTCTTGAAATACTTTTTATGTTTTTCTTCTTTTTATCGGTAATGTTAAGAGGAAATTAAAGTTTGAAAATATCTTTCTAGTAACTTTTTGAATAGAAAACATCAAGATTGTGACTTGATTTGTATTGTTTTTCTTTTATATACTTCTTATTAGAAAATAGTCAATTAATGACATCAATTATTTAAAATATATATTTAATTTTGAGCGAAGCGTGGATAAGTACACTAGTAAAATTGAATCATGTAAAAATGGTGTAATAATAATATTTGTACAGTGACATATGAAAGAAAATTTGTAACTGAAAATGATTAAGACTAGTAACTACAGTAATTATTACTCCCTGTGTCTCAATTTATGTGACACTTTTCATTTTTCGAGAGTTAAATAGTTTAAGTTTGATCGAGAATTTGTGCATGGAATCTTCAATTTTTTTGAAATGAAATTTATATATTTGTAAACTACGTAAAAAGTAATATAAGTCACAATAATTGACAATTCAAAATGTTTAAAAGATCTATGAAAATTTTACGGTAAAAAATAAATTTGTTTGAATCTCGAAATCCGAAAAGTGCCAGATAAAATGGGACGGGAGAGTATAACAATTTTCGAGCTGCTTATTACTATGAGGAAGATATATGGAGAAAAACTGAAATGTAAATGTAAGGCAAATTTATATGTGAGGAAGATGAGAGGAAAAACATAAAGGTCTAGATTCTTTTTTAGATGAGGATTAAAGTACTACTGTTCCTCTTCCAATACCCGTTGAAGTCATTTCATAAATTGAAAAAAATAATTTAATTGAATTTATTTTCTTTATTTATGAGGTAAAATAATATTATTTAATTAGTTTTTTATTATATGGATAAAATAGTAATTCAACTTTGAAGGTTGGAGCTTCCCACTTTTAATATAACTAGTTTCTGGACACGTGTGTCCTATATAATTTGTTATAGATTCATTAAAATGATAAAAATTATCTAAAGGGGTGATTTTTGCAGTCTACAACGCTTGCAAACTTCAGTCCCACCACTCACACGAATTTAACCAAGTCCGGAAGACTTATCTTATTTTTAGGAAGCGTATCAATATAGCAAACACCAAGCAACATACGAGAACACTTTCCAACATTTATTAATGTATAATCAATCAAAGGAAAGGCTTCACGAATTTGTTCTAAGGCCAGAACATTCCTCTTGTGACTTAGAACGAATTTCCACCCTTTTAAAAATTCTAAACAAGGTAGTTAGAGCGGTTACAAAGTTGGTTACTTCTATCATGTGTCTGACATATGTCCTGGCCAGATTTAAACTAAGTCTAATAGCTATATTCTAACAGACATAATATAATTCGAATCCAAATACATCAAGACCACGTGTCTAGCATATGTCTTTCCTATACCTTAGCTGAATTACATCAAGCCCAACACTTAGAATATTTCAGCCTGTTTCTGATACTTAGTTTTATTTCATAAAATCTATCAACTTGTGACAACACTTGTAATTGCCTTTGTCTTGCAATCATCAAGTCCCACAGCCTTGCCTTTTCAAGCCAACACACTACCTTGCTTTGCCGACGACACTGCTCACACGTATGCCCACAAAGGTGCCATACGCATGTCTTTGCCTTGCACATCCAAGTTGTCTTGCCAACACCCAAGCACCTTGAACACTTTGTTGCGCACTAACACTTAGATGCACAGCTGCACTGTTTTTCCCACATACATGTCAAGACCAATACCCAAATCCTTGTCATGACTGCACGATGTTTTCTTTGTTAGACTACTGGTCTAATAGACCACCCGCACCACCTGAACTTGATGCCCTCATCGAGACTATTTTGAGATAGTCATCGATTGGGTCATCAAACTGCCATAAGTCCTTAGCTTTCTCCCAGATTGCAGCAGTCGCACTCTTGCCTTTCCAATGTATCAAGAACTCAGTCTTTGTGTTCTTCTTACTTGTGCCAACAACCCGGTGATCAAGTATCCTTTCTATCTCAGCATCAAACTGCGTAGGTATAGATAGATGAGCCCTCTTTGACCTGTTCCTGTCCGGATCATTAACATCTACAAAGTAAAGTTTTAAGAAACTGACATGGAAAGTAGGATGAATCTTCAACCTTTCTGCCAGCTTCAGCCTATAAGCAACTTCACCCACCCATTACCACTTCAAATGAGCCGTTATATTTAGGGATAAAACCTCGATGTCTAGTCTTACTCACAATATGTTTCCAAATTGGGGGTGTGAGTTTCAGCAACACTTGGTCACCCACACTGAACTCTAGTGAGCGCCGATTTTGATCATCATATTTTTTCATGCGCCACTGAGCCTTGCATAAACTGTCTTGAACCTCAGAAATCATTCCAAGTTTGTCCATTGCAACCCTGTACACTGCTGGACACTTTCCCTGATTCTTGGTCTTGGCAACATCTAATGGTGTCATAGGCTATCTACCTAAGACAATTTTGAATGGACTCATCTCTGTTGCTAATGACTTGTGCAGATTATAGCAAAATTGCGCAGTGTCAAGCAAAGCAACCCAATTCCACTGACTTGTCATCGCATAGTGCCTCAAATATTCTTCTGGCAAGTGATTAATCATTTATGTTAGCCCATCTATTTGTGGATGATTTGCAGTAGAGAATTTTAAATCAATTCCCATCATATTGAACAAAGCTATACAAAATCTGCCTGTGAACCGAGTATCCCTATCACTCATAATATTAGCTGGAATACCAAAGTACTTAACCACATTCTTATAGAATAATTCAACAGCAACCTCAAAAGGACACAAATTAGGTGCAGCAATAAAAATAGAGTACTTCGAAAACCTATCTACTACCACCATAATGGATTTCATGCCATCAACCTTAGGAAAACCATAAATGAAATCCATGCTTACAAACAACCATGGCCATTCAGGAATAGGCAAGGGCTGCAACAAACCAGCTTCCTTCTTACGTTCATTCTTGTCCACTTGACAAACATGGCAAGTCTTCATGTACGCCTCTACATAATCTTTCATCTTTGGCCAGAAATAAACACAGGACAGTAGAGCTCACATATGTTCAACACCCGGATGAACAGCCCAAGTGGTGTCATGCGCCTCCTTCATCAAGTCTTTACGCAACCCACCACCGTTTGGTACCACAATCCTCCCCCTTTAAAATGAAGTAGATCTTCCTCGATCTGGTACCGCCTCATAGTCTCATCTTGAACTTGATCCATCCACTTAACAATAATGAGTCATTTCTAGAGCACAATCTGATCCAATCTAGGAAATTAGTTTCAAGTTTTGAAATAGAATACACGGTAGCAAATACCTCCTTTCGGCTCAATGCATCAGCGACTTGGTTGTGTTTTACTGGCTTATGCTCCCGCACAAAGTCATATTTTGCCAAGAATTCTTGTCATCTAGCCTACTTTGGACTTAGTTTTTTCTGCGTCTTAAAGAATGTATTAGTCAGATTATCAGTCCGTACAACAAAGCGAGTTCCCAGCAAGTAAACTCTTCAAACTTGTAAGCAATGTACAACAACAACCATCTTTTTTTCATGAGTCGAATATATTTGCTCTGCACCATTCAATTTTTTACTTTAAAAGGCCACAAGATGACCCTCTTGAACCAACACACCTCCAACAGCTTTGTTAGACGCATCAGTGTGTACTTCGAATGGCAACTCAAAATCAGACAGCTTAAGTATTGGCTCTGATGCAATAGCTTCCTTCACATTTGAAAAGCTTCTTCACACCTCACCGACCATACCCATTTAACATCCTTCTTCAATAAATCCGTCAAGGCTGCTGCCCTTTTCGAATAACCAATAATGAATTTTCTGTAATAGTTAGTCAATCCAAGGAACGACCTCAAATCCTTCACGCTGCGAGGTGCTTTCCAATCAACAATGACTTGTATTTTTAGGACCCATTCGAACTTGATTTTCACTAACAAGATGCCCCGAAAAGTTAATCTCTTTTTGAGCGAACTCATACTTCTCCATTTTAACATAAAATGTATAATCCCTCAACTGAGACAGATGTAACACCCCGCTACTAGAAAGACTTAGAATTATAAAGAAACCATTTTTGGAGATAATCAAATTTGGAAAGTTTGACAAAGTTAAGCTAAGTATGAGTTTTGGGTCAACTTCAAATGACCATAACTCATAGATCAGGATGATTTAGGTGTGCTACAAGATACCGTAGGAAATATCTTTGAATTATATTTCCAACGCCACCGAGTTTTATTAGTTTCGAGTTCGTATGAGGGAGATATGCCCATTTGAAGTTGGGTTATCTAGATAAGGAAAGTCAAAACCGGATTTTTGAAGGGTATTATGGTCTTTTCACTTCCAATTAATTAATTTAGTTTTTGGTAATTAAGTTGGGGTCTAAACTGATTGGATTCAGTTTACGCTTTATCAAAATAAGTTAGGGTTTTGAGAGAAGAAAAAAGAAGAGGAGAAGGAGCAAGGAATCGCCAAGTTCTTGAAGAATTACTTGTGGATTTCGTCAAGGGGGGATCCCTACGAGGTATGTGAGTTCACATAGCATTGGGTTAGTTCACCCACGCGCCAATCATGATTTATTTCAGTGAATTTAGATTTTTGAAGGTTTAGAAATTGAGTTCTTGATGTATTTGTTTGAAGTTTCTATTGGGTTCTTGATTGTTGGAGTTGTTGAGAAGTTCTTGATTTAAATTCATGAAATTAGATGTCGTTTCAAGTAGATCTTTCATATTTTGGTTATGTAGTCGAATCTAAGTGTTTGGGGAAAGAATCAATTGAATCTAGAGGGTTTAGAGTTTAAAAACGACCAAGAAAAGCTAGGGATTTTCTGGGCAGGGGCATGGTGTGCCGCGCCAGCCAGAGCGCCCCATCCCCAGTTCTGAAGTTTAAGCTTTGGCGCCCCACGCCACCCAGAGCGCCAGGGATGCCAGGTCCTCTACCCTTTCTCACTTCTTTCCGTACTAGTTTCCTTGTAACGTACCTATGTTTCCTAGTTGATTTCTATACTCTAAGGTACGTCTAAACAACATGAAATCATCCATAACGTGAGATCATGAGCCTTGAATTCATAATTCAATTCAAGGAAAGTTAAGAGTCAAGTCAAGAGAAGTTAAGAGTCAAGTCAAGAGAAGTTAAGAGTTAAGTCAAGAGAAGTTCATAGACTTTTCTAAAAGTCTTTTTCAAACGTTTTAACTTTGTTTTAAGACTTGAGTTTTGAGTTGAGTAAAGAGTAAGAGTTGAAGTTCATTTATTCAAAAGAGTATATGGGGACTATGTATTCCCAAAGGATAAAATGTTTTCACATTTAAACAAGAGAGGAAACTTTAATTTCCAAAAGACCCTTTGAACTAGTTTTCGGTAAAGAGTGAATGCTTTCACAATTAAGCAAGAGAGGAAACTTTATTTTCTAAGATAGCCTTTGAGGTAAGTTTTGAGCAATTATCTCAAACCACAGAAAGAAGTATGTTTTTAAACATAAGAGCTAGTATTATATTTTGAGAGTAGTATTGAGCACCGATATGGGGGAGAGTTCAGACAACTCCCAGCTTCCATAAACCATGTAGCCATCATGGGTAGAAAAGGGTCATACTTTTTTAGATGATTCCTTAGTTCATTTTAGCATAGACTAGTTGATCCACTTAGTAGTCAGGATCTATACCCTCGGCAAGGTATAGGAAGGCCCTGGCAGCGTGAGGCAAAAATGATGTATCATCATAATAGCTCTTACGTGATGGTTGTCGGTTAGAGAAACTCCCACAGCAGTATTATTTTGTATTTTTTTATATACATTCCAGAGTTTATATTGTATCTTTGCATACATCCAGAGTTACTATGGTATTTATAAATACACAGAGTTGTTATCCATATTTTAAAAAGCTTTCTTTATATTGCGCTTGTTTATACTGCTTATATTGAAATGAGTTCAGTTCAGTTGAGACCATGTTTGTTCTTTCAGTTCCTTTCAAGCTTATGTCTTGTTTTGGAATTCCCCTCGCATACTCGTACATTCAATGTACTAATGTCATTTGGCCTGCATCTTTTTATGATGCAGATACAGGTAACCAGGATCAGCATCCAGCGCATTGTTGATTCTAGTTGAGCTTCAGAGTTGTTGGTGAGCCTCCTTGCTTCCGGAGGATCCCTTTTATTGCTTTCAGTATGTTTAGTTCATTAGGATGTCATGGGTCTTGTCTCGACGTCCATCTCAGTTTTAGAGGCTTCATAGATTGACAGTCAGATGTTAGCTCTTTAGTCTTTTCATTCTCATTTTATTATGTTGAGACTTGAGTTGCCACTTTGGCCAGTGAATATTATTTTAATACATTCTTAGTTATCTTTGAGCTTTCAGTTTAAATTTAAAAGTGCAATTATGTTGAGTTAAGTACTCCGCTGAGTAAGTAAGTCAGGCCAAGGATTCGTTTGGGGCCAACAATCGTTCTCGAGTGTCAGTCTATCCCAGGGTGTAGGCTCAGGGCGTGACAACAGAATCATACTCAAGTGTTTAACATGTTCATCCAACGTTCGACTATAAATGACAATATCATCTAAGTTTTAATGTTTTTATTCTTGTCGGAGTAGTAGAAAAATTCATGGTTTGATTAGATCTTTTCTCAATAATTCTTTTTTTGTACGGTTGTGTTTCAAACATTTTTTTTGTTTTAATTATTTTCCTTCTTTTCTTTACTTTTTAAATTTTTCTGGAACATCAAACAAGTTTCATTGAACATACACATACCAGTGGGAGGAAAATTCAACAACGCACCAAAATAGTAACAACAATCATGAAGAAGAGAAAGATAACAAATAACGGAAAAAGAACAACAAAAATGGCACAACACAGTGAAAGCAAATTTAAAGATGAGGAGAAGAGATCTTAGAATAAGCAAAAACAACGCGACTCCTTTACATTGTCTCTTCTTCTGGTGATGAATAAATTTTATTTCTTTATGAAAAGAGAAAGAGACAGTCTCTCATGATCCTTCTGAAGATACGGATGTAAGAAGAAAAGTCGTGTAATAATTGAATTTCTTTAAAATAAAAGAGTTTTTGAAATGATGTTGCACTAGAATTTCTTCTACAAGAAAATATATATTGAGAAAAAAAATCATTTTGATTGAGAAACTTATAGAACAATAAGTGGTCCAAGAGCAATAAAAATTATTTAGAAACAGATTCAATTTATTTATGGAATTCATATTAAATTAGGAGGAGAATAAGGAGAAATCTATCTATGTTCTAATTCCGTTTTTTTTATTTTATTTTCCCTTTAAAACGTTTTTCTAATTTATTTTTCCTTATCTATCTTTAATTAAAGTTTGTTTTATTATCTTTTATATATTTTTAATTGAAGTTTGTTTATATTTTTGTAGTTTCTTTTTGTTTTTAAATTCCTTTTTTGTATTTTCCCTATTTTTAAAAATAATGTAAATTTTACCTTAAAATTTTGCAGAATATTAAATATGACCATATTTAAATTCTTTCATCATTGATACTATTAATTTTTAAATTTTTCTTTCCTTAATCTCATCATTAATGTAATTTATATCATTTCCTGAAATCAATTATTTCCTTTTTTTTGTTCTTTGTACTTTTTATTTATTTATTTATTTTAAAAATTAATTGTTATAACTTTATAAGAATTGCAAATTCTATATATATAGAATGAATTTGATTAGTCATTTATTTCTAATTTCCATTTTTTGTTTGTTTTTATTTTTCTTAAAATGTTTTTTTCTTATCTATCTTTAATTAAAGTTTGTTTTATTTACTTTTATATAACTTTAATTTTCTTTTTCGTTTTAATTTTTTTTTAAAAGACTGAATTTTTTACTTTCAAATTTTATTGAATTTCAAATTGACTACATTTAATTTCATTCATTATCAATCATATTAGTTTTATTTTTACTTCATTACCTTAATTTGATTATTACATTCATTTATATCATTTCATTAAAGCACCTTTTTTTAACTCTTTTTTAAAAAAATTCTTATTACAAGAAATTAGTTATTATAACTTGGTAAGAATTGCATAGATTTTTTTACGAAATTTGATTTTTTTTTTAAATTTAGATCACTTCTTCTACTAAAGATTTATATTTGTACGTAATAATAAAATTAAAATTAGAAAAGGATGACACCCTTCTTATTTGAGATATTTATTTATTTTTATCAACTTTTTTTTACGTTTTCTCTTATATTTTCTTTAAATAATTGTTAAAAATTATGTGAAAGTTTATTTCTTTATTTTGCTATTTTTTTGGTACTTTTCCAAATTCTTAGAAGACTGGAAATTTTTTCTTAAAACATTATAGAAATATCAAATACACCCATATTTAATCATTTCATCATTGATGTTATTAATTTTTTAAAGTTTGTTCCTTATATTCACCATTAATGCTATGTGTATCATTTCCTTAAATCCTTTCTTTTACTTTCTTTTTTATTTTTACTTTTTATTTCTTTATTTATTTCAAAAAATAATTGTCATAACTTTATCAAAATTGCATTTTTAATAAATAAATAGAATTTGATTTGTCTTTTTTTTTTGTATTCTTAAATCATTTCTTCTACTAAAGATCAATATCTATATGTTATAATAAAGATGAAAGTATAAGTGGTGATGTGACATCCTTCTTAGTCCACATAATTATTAATTTGTATCAATTTTGTTTAGACATCTTCTCTTATATTTTTCTTAAACTAATTGCTTAAAATGAAGTTAATTTATCAAAAAGTTTATGATAAATATTTGCAATCATTGCTAAATTAAAAAGAGAAATAAATTATACATGAAATGTTTCAGCTTTTAATTATTTGTCTTATTTTCATTTGAGTAGAAACTAAAAAAAAATATTTTGAAATTGCGGATTTTAATTCTCACATTTTCGTTGATACACATCTTATTCTTTCTTATACTGATGGTTATAATGCAATGTACATAACTTGAAAATCCTTCACTTTTGTCATAATATTCATTTTCAACTTCTTTCACGTATATAAATGGTGAGTTCTATCAACATCTTATATACATAAATCCTACCTCTTATCAGTATGGTCTTTTAGGTTATTTGCTATTAAGTTTTCTATTTTACTAATTAATTATTAGTTTTTGATTTTGTTGGATGGCCCTTTTCGTTTTTAATGAATATTATATTATTATGCAAGTTTTTTTCTATTTATACAACACATGTTTTTTATTAAAACAATTCTTCATTTATTAGCATAGTAAATTTTTTAAATGAAAACTTTATTTACAGTTGATGATATGTACAATATTAGATTAAAAAGGGTGATCTTGCAATTAGATTAAATGAATGTCAGAAAAAAGACGTGAAACAACAAATCAATTAATTCGATGTTGGTAAGTCATTTGTTTGATCTAAGCAAATTAATATTAATTTCGTTATTAGTCGATATTGGGTCATAGCATTATTATACTTTTAGTTTTATTTTTATATTTCCATAAAAGTTGATGAGCTACAAAATTCAAGTTTTATTCATATTGTATTACAAATTTAAAAGTAATATCTTTTAAATTGTTAATTATTTTTTATTCATTAATTTTTTGTTTTGTTAACATCATATATTAAAAATATTAATTTCGTTCTTATTTTTTATCAACACTAAACTATTATAACTTATGAATTAAGGGTTTCGGCAAAAAAAGAAGAAGAAGATCATATGAACTTGAAGTATTTTAAGTTATATTTCATGAATAGGTAATTTATAAGAAGTTTATTTTAAATTATTGTTACACCGCGCGGAGCGCAGATAAGTTTCCTAGTTACTATTTAATATTTAATTAATTTGATATTTTATAATATTTTAATTTAGTGTAGGGGTAAAATGGTAATCCAACTGCACTTTGGAGGTTTCCACTTTTAGTAATATATGATATGATATATGATATGATGATATAATATGATTGGATGAACTTGCAATCTCCATAATTTGATCAACTTTTGAACTTTACCTCATTAGCATATGTTATAGCTAGATTAAAACCTTCATATATTTCAGAAGCTTTTGTTACTATTCTAACAAATATAGGACCTGGCTTATATCAGTTCATTCACATCAACTTTGGATCTTCTTTTATATCTTCCCTATCAATTTCTGTTATGTTATCTGCCTTTGCATTTTTCGTTTTCCAATATTGGTCTACATATGGAGGAGTAGTTTGACATGTATTTTTTAGTCAAAAATCAAAAGACTAGTAAATCATAAAACTTGTGTTCCTGCATAGGTTCTAGAACAGTTGAAGCAACAAAATATGCAGCAAACTGAGTTCTCCACATTGACTCAAAGTGGAAGAAGCAGACCTTACCCCTCATCACAAAATTACACTATCTAGTTAGGCAGAAAATTCATTTGATGTATATATACTATATATTGACTTCTTCGTAAATCATTCCTTCGTATTTTAACACTTTTTAAATAAAACTCTTGACTCCGAGAATACTTGTGTAAGGTAGAGGGGTTTTCTATGAAGAAACTCAAAGTTATTCGCTTTGATTGTGCCTTAAAAAAAGGAGAGAAAAGCAGAGAAAATTAAATGAAATGTGTCAATTAAGTTTGAGTTTTGTTTTTTGTGACACTTTGACCAAGAAATGGTCAAATCCACTTTAAAATGTAATTAAGTAAATCTGGGATCAAATTAACATTTTCAAAACTTTCTAATATTTTATAAAATACAAAAAAAAAAATACTTCATTTTTCAACTTTTATAATTCTATCCAAATCATTTTTTTTAAAAAAGTAAAAGAAAATAGAATCTTCTCTTCTTCTTCTCCCAACGTTCTTTCTTTTCTTCTTCTTCTTCCTTAGAAAATTTGAAAATTCAAAAATCCGACTATCAAAACAAATATTCTCCCTATTATCTTATCTTCCTCCTCATCTCCGGTCGTGACTCTTTCCTCTTTCTGAACTGAAGATCGTGTTCAACTTAAAATGGGTAAGTCAGTTTTTTGAAAGATTTTACAATTTTCGAATAATACTAAGTTTTTTTCTTGGGTTAATAAACAATAAATCGTTCAATAGATGTGAAAATTGAACAATGGTGTAATGGTTCCTATTATTTATTGTGTTTGAAAGAAAATCAACAAACCCAAAAAAATCCTAATTTTGAGGAAATGTATATGTATTGTTAACATTCAGTAAAAAGTCATCTTTTGTTGCTTTTGTTATTCTTTTTGTGATCATTTTGTTCATATGATTTTAGAATTATAGTCTTGTTCAGTTGTCCAACATATATTTCAAGTGTTGAAAGATGTGTCATATGTTGCAACATTTTAGTGATATGTTGGTACATATTTCAATAGAGTTGTCATATGTTGAAACATCTCACCTATGTGTTAGGGCAACAAAATGGTCATCTGTAGTAACAGAAGATTCATCCGTGGCAATAGAAGATTCATTTGTGACAACATAAGATTTATTTGTGGCAACATAATGTCCATATGTGGCAACAGAATGTCCATCTGTGTCAACATAAGTATAAATTGTTACCCATTATTATTTTATAATCAATTGTAAACTCTTAATCTTTTTTTATTTACCTTGTAGATCAAATGACACAAGAAGCTTCATCTATGTCAACAGCTCAATCTTTTGTTGGTGTTGCTTCCTCTTCTAACATCAAATGCTCTTTTTGTGTATGTGAAGAATGTGAGCAGCAACATGATTATTTTATTAATCGTATTAAAGAACTCACTAATATTTTTAAGAAAATAACTTATAATATTGATGTATATACATCCAAGAAGATTTCACAGTCTTTGAAGTGTAGAGGTTGAAAAAATATATTTCTCAATCACTATCTATAATTAGTAAAAGAAAAAAATCAATGACTACTGCTCCAGTATCACACTCAACCCTAAAAGGCAAGGAGAATGTGAAGGAGAAGGAGAAGCAGAAGCAGAAGGAAAAGCAGAAGCAGAAAGAGAAAGAGAAGAAAGTAGCCAGTTGTGATGTAAAGCAACAATTATATCCATTTGAAGGTTTTAACATTGACGGCGAGGGTCCAACTGAATGAATGTCATTCTTCTCTCAATGGATAAACGAGGAACTTTACAAGCATCATGCAAAAAAGTAAAGTCATTCAACTATTATTACTATTTCTTCTTGTTGTCCACTAAATAATTATTTATAATGATTACACAATTGCAGAAGAGACAAGGACGATCACTACTTAGCCAATTTCTCGAATCTTGAGTTCAAACAACTTGATTTTGTAGTTGCATTTCCAAAGAAGGAGGACTGGTTCTACGTAATGTCTCAACTCAATAGGTGTTGGACTAATGAGGTAAATCCACGCCCACTTTTATGTTTTGATTAAGACATGAATATATACAAATAATTGATACAGAAATACACTTGTTGATGCATCTGTGTAGCATGTGGATGTCATTTTATACTATCTGCGGAAGAAGTCGAAGCAACAGAGTCATTCTAAATATCGATATACCACTACTAATTGTTTTTTTCAAAACATACATTGACAATGCCAGTGCTGTTTCTAAAAATGAGTATAAAATTGTTGGCACTATCAAAGGGTTTGGTATACCTATTGGACTGCCTTGGAACCTCACAAAAGAAGTTTATGTCCCTGTGAATTGTAATGGGGAGTTTCATTGGGTCTTGGCAGTCGTTGTAATGAAGGAACGGTGCATAAAGGTGTATGATTCGATGTCCTCATCTAGGACTAACAGAAAATTGTGCTCCAAGATTTAAAAGTTGTCTACAATGTTCCCAAAGTACCTTGAATCCAGCGAATTTTTTGAGCTAAAGGACTGAACCAACCGGTCAGTTCTTGAATCTTACCAAGGAAAGAACAAATCTCACACATTTGAAGTCATACATGTTACTGGTATTGCCCAACAAGCAAGCAGTAGTCTGTAAGTATACATTATTTTTTTGTCTTACCACTATTGAAATGTGATGTTATTAGGTTTATTATATTTTCTAATTGATGATATACCATGAAGAGATTGTGGACTTTTTATTGCTGCATACGCTGAGTTTTTGAGTGATGGACTACAAGTACCATCTTATGGAATTATTTCTCAAACCCTTCACACGAGATATGTTTCACTCCTATAAAATTATGAGATTTTAAAGGCTCGAAGTGGCTATGTTAGTAAGAATGAAGACCCACAGAGGCCTAGACCTAAAAAATCAAAGTTCATAAATGAAAATGTTGTGGTTACCACCATTGATTAGATATAGTTTTGATGGTTATGTATACCATTGTGAATTACCTTTTTGTTGATAAGTTGTAAAAAACAATTTGTGAATCGTTCATTTTTATTGATAATATTAATATTAATGATTATTATTTTTATTTTTATTTTGTTGGAACAAATGTCAATTATGTTGAAAAGAAAGAAATGTGATATATGTGGCAACATATTTCAAACATGTCCTCTTCGCTTTCCAAGATATTTAGGGAAAGGGACGTTCAGCCACTTGACTCTAAGGAAAGGGGCCTTGTCGGCCACCGCTTGTAAAAAAATCACATAATTATCTACATATGCCTCAATAGAAAGGAGATATGTGGCAACATATGTCACTTTGAATTGTCATATGTTGCAACATTATATTATCAAAATTCAAAAAAAAAATTAAAAAGGTTTAAAACAATCCTCCTTCATTTTTCCTCTCTCCTCTATAAAAGGTCGTTTCATATTTTAAATTAAATTTATTTTTACTAATTTTCGATTTCTTTTCTCTTTTTTCCTTTCATCTCTTGTCTCTTGTTTTTCCATTATTCTTCTTCTTCACAGATCCCAATTGTTGTTGTGATATTTTCTACAACATCATTGGTAATCTGTTGTGATATTTTCTACAACAAATCGTCGTTGCCCTCATCATTTCTAATTTATCGTTGATATCTTCTCAGGTAAAATTTAATTAGGGTTTTGAAATACTTACTGATATTAAATCAGGACATTTTTAGTAGTTTATCACTTATTTGTTTGTAGGATGGTTGGGGTTGTTATTCCTTTTGAAATATTATCTGATTACAAAAAGCTTAATTTGTAGTTGGTTGATTATGATTTAGGGAGGGTTTTGTGGTTTGTTGGTTGGTTCAGGTGTGGTATTGAATCATATTTGTTGTTTGTGTTGTTGTGTTTGGTTATTGTTATTTTTGTTAAGAAATATTTGATTTTGTGGTTGCATATACAAATATAATGTCTCTTGTCAAAAGAAAAATTATATTAACAAATGAAACAACTGACACAAAGATCCAGAAGAGACCTAGGACTAAAATTTGTACGAAGAAGAATGAAAATTTCACTTCCACTCTTTTATAAGAACTTGCATCTGAAGCAGTTTCTTTTTCTCAAGTAGAGTCCGGAGTTTCTTTTTCTCAAGTAGAACCAGAATTTTCTCAAAAAGAATATGAATAAAGAGAAAAAAAAAGTTGATGATGATGGAGAAAGAGAAGAAGAAAAAAAGAAGTTGAGGAAGAAGAAGGGAAAAAAATGAAGTTGAGGAAGAAGAAGAGAACAAAAAAGAAGTTGAGGAAGAAGAAGAGAACAAAAAAGAAGTTGAGGAAGAAGGAAAAAAAATAAAGTTGAGGAAGAAGAAGGAAAAAAAGAAGTTGAGGAAGAAGAAGAAGAAAAAAACAAGTTGAGGAAGATAAAGAAAAAAGAAGAAGTTGAGGAAGATAAAGGAAAAAATAAAGAAGTTGAGAAAGAAGAAGAAAAAATAAATGAGGTTGACGAAGATAAAAGAAAAAATAAAGAAGTTGAGGAAGAGGAAGAAAAAAATAAAGTTGAGGAAAATATTGAAAAAAAAAATAAAATTGAGGATGATTGGATCAAAATTGTCAATGCACACACTTTTTCTGTCCATTTCCAGCCTAATGCTACTGGTGATAGCATTATAAGGTCAGCCATGGGAAAAACTTTTGTCTCATTCAGGACCATACTCCAGGAGAATGGTTTGGAAGACTTTTTAGGAATAGTTCTTTTAGTCAATATCTTGATTTGCCAGAAAAAAAATAATGCATGTTTTCAAATGACTATGACCTACGAACTTCTGAAAAGAAGGTTCATTTTTTAGAATAATGAAAATAAGGATGAGGTGTTCATTAATTATTGTGGCATGTCATTCTTCTTTGGCAAAAAAGAGTTTGCCATAGTTACAGGATTAAAATGACATTCTCCTTCTGAGAAAATTCCTGAATTTACAGTAAAAAATTAACCACGAAGATGAAAGAAAGCAGCAGCACAAACAAGTAAGGAGCAGTCAACTGAAGAGCAGGACTTGGTGTCCCTTGTTGGCCCAAGCTTCAAAAATCCCCAATTGATATATTTGTTGAATGACAAGATACAACAAAGAAGCACAAAGAGTCATTGTGCTTACTTTGATTTGTACATAATGTACTTTTGGCCAAAGATGTCAACAATAACATACCCCTTAAATTGGTGAAATTATCTAAGGATATTGAGGCTTTCAACAACTATCCTTGGAGTCATGACAACTACGAATTAACTATCAAATACTTGTTGGCTCTTTTATCTTCAAACACCAATAACTTATTTGGCTTTTCATGGACTTTTATGCTAAACATAAATGTTCTTATTCTTTTTATATTTTATTAAATAATTCAACATTTGATTTGTGACATGATTTCCTTTTTATAGGCTTGGGCATATGAAGTCATTCCTCATTTGAGGCATCAAGTAACTGCAGAAGAAGAGATTTCATCTCTAAGAATATTGAGATGGTTGAGAGCAAAAAATGTCAAAAATCCTTCAAATCTTTTTAACCCTCCTCATGATGCAGTAAGTTGTTATATTACACTCATATGTAGCAACATATAACCCAAATATTATTATAGATGACTCATATGTTACTAAAGATGATCCATCTGTTGCAACATGTGACACAAATATTGATACAGATGCTCATATGTTGAAACATATCACTCATCTGTAGTAACATATGACACATCTGTTATAATATTTGATCAAAATATTCTTAAGGATGACTCATTTTTATAATTTTAGGTTGTGCATTCATGACTTGTCCTAATAGAAAAGAAATTACAAATGTCATCTCTGATTACTCTAGGGTTGGTTGAAATCTTATTTGATCATGTAATGGATATAGTTAAAAGGGAATTGCTTGGAGCAACAACCATCAAAAGAGCAAGACTTGACGATCAACAGTTAGTTATTTTTAATGAGGATGATATGGTTGATGTGGTTGTAAGGGCTGGTGTTAATATTGGTGTTGGTGTTGGGGCTGGTGTTGATTTTGATGGACAAAGTGTTGGGGCTACCTCGTGTAGTCGATGTTCTGGCTTTCTATGTGAGAAGTGCAAGAAACATGATGAAGATTTCATCATGTATATTCAAACATTGAGTCAGGCTGTGAATGAATTTAAAAACAAGAGGGGGGTCAAGGTCATTTCATCAAAGAATGTTCGGGATCCATATACTCCACAGGCCAAGAGGATAAAAAATCATTTATCAAGGCAATACAAAATTTGAAGAAGAAAATATTTGGAGAATTGCCAATGACCGTAGGAGAGAAACTGATGGAGCTCAAGCATGTGAATCTTTATAAGTGTGTGCCTATAGCTCAAAAGAACAGACTATTGGAACTGATGAGAGTAAATGATCTGTGTGTACAATACGACATGCATTATTTTAGTGGTGATGATTTCAGGACCATGACAAGCATGGATATTTGGTGGGAAAATTGGGTAATTTTTCTTTGCTAACCTTCAATTTATAATGTTTGTTTGTTTTATATTTCAATCATTACTCCTATTTACTCTTTAATATTATTTTTTATTTCAGTATATTGATGAAATTTTTAGCCTTATGTGGGAGTGGCATTTGAGATACCTTGAGTACTATGATTCCACGGATAGAATCATGGATCTCAACTTCTACACAAACTTCAAACAAAAGTATGGCAGTATTAACGAGGAGGCAACAACAGTTGGTGGCAGAAGCTTTACATAGTTAATTAATGAGTTTGTTTGGAATGACAATATGATTGACTACGTTTGGGGAATTAGACCATATCCTGGAGGCATGGATTGGATTGGTGCAAAAAGAATTCTGACAGTCATGAACATGAACAAAACTCATTTTGTGACTCTTGAGATCCTCTTGCACGAGGGTCGCATGAATGTTTATGACTACAACCTGATGTATATGGAACATGCCAAGTTTTTTACATTCATACAACATGTGTTCAAGTTGCTGCCAAGATTATTGAAGCAAAGTGGAATAATGAAGAATTTTCCATATAAGTTCCTCAATGAACCATGGGAATTTGAAGATCGATTGGAACCCATGGTAAAAAATAACACCAAAGCCGCATGCGGGTCATATTCGCTTGCATTTATTGAGCATTTGATTACCAACACAAAAATTCAACCTCCCGAAACGCTGTTGTGTGACAATACAGTTGATCGAATGCAATGGAATTGGGCTGCTAGAACAGTATATAGGAGCTTGGAGCCTTGACAATGTGTTTGTAATTAATGACAATATTTCATTTTATCAATTATGTTATGTTATGTTATATTGAGAGCAAATACATAGTATGTGATGTTATATTGAAAGCAAGTAAAAATTGCTACATAATGGTGATATGTTGCAACATTTGAAAGTCATTTGTAGCAACATATGTCTCATATATAGCAACATATGCCTCAAATGGTCAAACGTTGCTATATAAGGGTGATATGTTGCAACATTTGAGGTATCTATAGCAACAGATAAGTCATTTGTAGCAACATATATCTCATATGTCGCAACATATGACTTATAAAGTCAAAGATTGCTACATAACGGTGATATGTTGCAATATTTGGGGCATCTATAGCAATAGATAAGTCATTTGTAATAACATATGTCTCATATGTAGCAATATTTGAGTCACATATTATTATAAATGTGTGATATGTTACAATATTTGACTCATATGTAGCACCACATGGGTCATCCATAGCAACATATGCCTCATACGTTGCAACATTTAACTCATATGTTTCAATATATAGGGCATCTGTAGCAACAAAGGAGTCATTTGTAGCAACAATAACTTAATGATGTTATGTTATGTTAAGAACAAGTAAAAATGTTGAAACAGGAGTGCAAAACTATGTTTATTTATTTCCAAAAACATGATAATTTTAATGGTTGTACACAACTACATATGAATTTTTCATCCTCCACAGTATTTTTCTTCTTAGTAATGCTTAAAAATAGGGAAAAAAACTATAACAATCAACACGAAGATTAGCTTCCAGTTGTTACAACACTTGGTCTTCATCTTCTCCTTCATCACTCATTTGTTACTTCTTTTAATATGACTTTCATCATCAATTTCCAACTCCTTAATATTCTTTGCCAATCTCAGAATAACGAACTTGAATCGTATATCACCATCTTCACGATCTCTCTATCTAAATAAGTTGCATGCATTCTCCTAAAATACACACCACAAAGAAATTTAAATTTAAATAAATAAAAACAATAAAGACAATCTCAAGTCTCCAGACCAAGATGTAGAAATGTACATACACGATAGCGTGGACAAGACCAAAATCTTCGACCTGGATTGTCCTTCAACCATGAAATTTGCATTGAAAGTAAGTCTCCATGTTTGCAACAGATTTTCACACCCAACATAGGATCATTCTCATCATTACAAATTCGATTCAATATTGCATTTGACATTATCTCAAAAGTAACAAAAATAAACAAAACTCATTCATAAGATCTAGAGTACTGAGCTATATTTAAAGAACTCATTCTTATCCAATGGATATATTACAAAATTAAAGATTTCATTGATTTTGTAATATACTGAGATTGTTTATTGATTTGGTTTAACCAAAGCCCAATCAATTAGATGCATGTGTAAAAAACAAAGAACAGAAAAGACTGACAAAATAAATAATATCATTATATCTCATGCACTCCAAAGATCCGAGATCCATGCAAAGAAGAGAGAAAGTGAAGCGGAGAAACCGAAGCGGCGAGGAAAATGAACATTCTTAAGATGAAATTGAAAACCAATTTATATATATCCTTAAAATGAAATTGAAAACCCTAATTTATATATATCCCTTCTAGAAATGAAATAATGGGCAGATTGGATCAATTTTAGTAGAGGTTGGGCTTGTCTATGACTTTTATAAAGTACTTACGTGTTTTAAGTTGTTGCAACATATATCAATTATGTGTACATGCAAGTAGTATCACCATTAATAGTGAGAAATTCAAGCACATTATTTGGCAAACATAAACATAAACATGTCATTGATAGTTGATATAGCGACATGCAAGGCTAGGCTAGGCTACATATCCATATTTACAAGGCATTAACGCTCTAGCCCTATACTACTACTTCAGCCAGCAAAAAAGGATTTGACTGGAGGATCTGGAGTCAACATTGAGTGATTAAACTTGGATGGGCATCACCATTCTTTCTTGAAGGGTGGTGGATCAGAGCTACCCATGCACTCTGTCACAAGACCACCTACAGAAAAGAAAAAAAAACATAGTTAGCTATTCCATGCACTCCGTTACCAGACCAGACAAGATGTTCTAAAGTAAGAAGACTTATCAAATGATGAAGCTATCCTTCATTAGACAAGATCCGACAAAAATAAACAACGACCATCACCCATGTATTGAGAACACACTTGAAGAAGACATCATATTAACTGAGAACAACATAATTACGTTGATCACCCATGATGTGAGGCCAACAATATATATTTTTAATCATTATTTTCTTCACATTTATTATTTATATTTGTCCTTTTTAAGCATGAATTTTATGAATCGTGCTAAATAGTATATTTTATTTGTAGGATTAAATTGATGAAAAATAAAGAAATTTGAAGTTAAATCGAATTAAAGATGGAAGGTTGAAAAAAATAATCAAACAAGCAGTTTAATATATTAAATTGAATATTATATTAATATTTATATATATTGAAAGTATGGGCAGAATTCAAATTGAACTGCTGGCCTGCTGCCACATGTCATTCACATGAGGCGAAACAAGTCCAAAGCTTGAGGCGGCGGTACTCTTTCACGCGTACGACAAGAAATTCTACTTTTGTTTGGTTTTGGTTCCTAATTTGATTTGGACTTAGTTATTTTATTTAGGATTTTCTACATTTATAAATAATTTATGGAATAATTATTGGAAAGGATCAATTTAGAGAAGGATCATTAATTATAGGGGATTAAGTATAAAGTTGTCAATACTTTTTAGGGTTCTTTTCTTCTTCTTTCTTTTCTTAGAGATTAGTGGCTAAACGCCCTAATTCTGTGACTGTAACTACGAATTGAATGTTGATTATTTAAGGTTTATGAATTAATTCTTGATTGTCATTATAAGTTACTTTTATATTCTTATTTTAGTATTTATTGACTGGTCATCTAAAGATAAATATATTGTCTAACCTTAAAATCGAGAGATGAGGGATTAGATAGGCCAGAGAATATAGAGAGCTCGATTGATCCATTTAGTTGAGGTGATTTGTGTTCGGGAGTGACGCCCGAATGAACAACTTGCTTGATTACGAAACATGATGAAATATAAATGCTCGCCAGTTAGGCCTATTTATCCCCGCTCAACGATGTAGTTAGACAACTAACTGGAGTAGGCGACTAGAGGTTTGATACCCGACTCATACAATTAATCTTGTAAACCAGTAACTTGACAACTAAAATTAGTTCTAAGCCAAGAATATGATACATGAGATTCATTGCATGCTGCAGCCCTAGAATTTTCCAACTATTGTAAGTAAAAAAAATGCTGGCATTCTTTTCTTTTGGCACTCTTAAATAAATAATTGGACCAGTATAATTTAGTAAAACTAGTTAATTAATAAATTCTTTGGGTTCGCTAATCTGATTCTTTTAAGAGCCACTATATTACTTGATTGACCACGTAAACTTGCGTGTGAAATTGGAAGCAACAAGTTTTTGGCGCCGCTGCCGGGGACTTAGAAATTAACTATTCTTCTAGGCTATATTTTTTCTTTTTATTTATTTATTTATTTTGCTTTTTTTAATTAGTTTTTTTTTCCAACAGTTAATTAGTTTTTTTCTTTCTTTGAATAAGTTGATGCTCTTATTGATATGGATGATTGGGATAAATCGTGGTTGAGTGATGAATGTCCTTTATGTTATATATGCGATCGTCAATATATTCATTGGAATGGTTGTCCGAAATCTTACTCCATTCCCCCAATCCCCTATTATGATTCTTCTGTTATTTGTGATGTTGGTAGGGGCGATGAATAGGAGAATGCAAAATAAGAGGCACAATGTGAATTCACTTATGGAATGTACAGACATCCTGGATAAAGTTAATTCATAAATCACAGAACAAATATTTGAATGCGTGGAAGAGCAATCAAAATTCATGAAACTAATGGATAAGCTTGACGCTATTTAATTAGAAATTACAGTCTAAACTGAATTAGAAGAGATTGAACCTCAACAAGGAGAAAGTTATGGAGAAACAGAGATAATGAGTCAATCTTGGCTACAAGAACAAACTCAACTTCTAAAGTTTCAAGAGTCTATCTGTGATGGTCTGACATGCATGGCAACCCAACTGATTGAAGGAAGAGTTGAGTTCACACAAGAAATAGATCAATTTGGCTCAAATATTTATGACTTAGAGGCTCACTTAAACAAAAATATTGAGGCGTCTAAAGCCCAATTACCAATTGTTGTGAATAATGATCAACTAGTGGAGCAAAGAAAGGAATTTCAGTCATTCAACTACACCTCATTCCTTAATATGGATGTTGAGAAAGAGTACAAAAGTAAGAATGTTGTAAAAAATGTTGCTTTGGAGTTGAGGTAACTTGAATCTCATTCAAAACACTTTTCTATGTCATATAAACTAATTGATGAGTGTATAGATAAGGAACAAGACCCCTATATCCTAAAGTTTTATAGTCCACGTAGACAAAATGACATTCCTCATTTAAGGGCCAAGAAGTTCAAGATGCGACATATATTGCTTGGTTCATTTATCTTTATACCACCGCCTCTTGAGCAAAACAGAAAAATAAATGCAAAGTTAGGGGTACAATTCATAAGTTCAAAGTAGAAAGAAAAGTAGTGAATTTACTTGTGTCGTGCCTCGATATTAAATTAGGCGTTTATTGGGAGGCAACCCAATTTATAATGTAACTTCTTATTTTTTATTTTTTTTAGTGTTATTTTTTTGCGTGCTTTTTACATGTTTTGGATAAGTCTAAGTATCCAAAATTTGGAGCTAAGGAGCACGAGCTTAAGTGTGGGGTGACGACCCTTGATGAAAATTAAGAGAACATGCTACTAGCTAGGCCTTTAGGCCTAAGGGTATTTTTTCTAACCCTTGTTTTAAATTTTATTTTTAAGTGTGAGGTGAAGGAATGAATTCCTAGTTTCTACTGTTTTATTGAGTCTTTTTTTTAGGATGGGTTCCTTGACTTTTGTTTTAGGTTCTTTTCCCGAGGATAGTCCCTTTGAACCGAGTGTCTTTTATTTTTTTAGAAATAAGTTTTGTTTTTTTAAAAAAATTGAGAGAAAAGAAAAGACCCTTTTGAGTGGTGTGATACTTACTATTTAGGCCTAATATTTTAGTAGTACTTTCTTATGAATGCTTGGTTGATAAGAAAAATGCAGACTCTTTGATACCTAAGCTCATGGTTATGACTTTGTATATAACTTATTTTATTTTGTAGTTTGTTATGATCTTATCTCTCTTAGAAGTGGAATTGATCCACCTTGATTGATACTTGTGTCATATGTGGTGAGATTTTGTTTATTCAATGTTTTGCATCTTAGTCTAGAACTTGCCCTGCATGTTATTGAATCGAAATAAAAAGTGTTGTTTTGTTTATGAGATAATAATAGGCTTTCTTTGATTTGTCTGGTAATTTTAACCTTTTCAGATATTATATCACTAGTTAGCCCTTTTGAGCTTGTAGCCTTTTATTGGTAGTCATATTTTTCCCTTGACTATTTTGTTGAATCCCTAATTTTTGCACCTTGCTTCTTTGAGCATTATATCATAGACTTATTCTAATTATTAGTTCTGAAGAAAAGGGATGGTTGAGTGAAATGATTATCAATGATAGTTACAAAGTGCTTAAAAAACCTTCTTTGAAAGAATGTGGAAAAAAAAATTGCCCTGATATGTTGTGTGAAAAATAAAAGTAAGCTCAAACATTGGCCCTGGTCCTACCAAGGATATTGTGCACCTCAATTGAGGGTGGCTAGTGAAAAGACATATATATATATATAAAATATGATTGAAATATTTTTGAGATGATGAGAATTACATGTGAAATAATTGTTGAAGAAAGGGCTGAAAATAAAGAGAAGAAAATAATGGGTGATGAAGTCTAAAATTGCAAAGTGCTTAAGGAAGTGTAAGTCACTATTATATAATTTTCCTACCCGTCCCCTAGCATACATTACAACTCGTTAAAGTCCTATTTGATTCTATTCAGACATGTTTAATTAGTGGAGATGTACATAATGGACAAGCTTATGGTTCTTTGTGCATACATGTGAATTTTATTTGTGAGTGTGGGTTGTTCTTTGATGCTAAGTTCTTAATTTATATTCAATCTTTTAAATTGAATGTGTGGACTATTTCTTCTTGTGAGGACACTTGTTTCATGATGGATAGGTGATTTTATCAACTTTCTTTGATGAGAGTAGGAGAGCAAGCTTAAATTTGATGAGTTCAATGTCCTTCCTTGAGGTTAGGATGTTAGAGGTTTGTTGTTTAGTTGGATGTCTTACATAATGAGTGACAAGTGTACTTGATGTTTTGAAATTTGTATATGGCCTAATTGTTTGTATTAACCAAAGTTATGGCATTCTTATTTTGATTTATTTGAGATGAGCTTTAATATTTACTCGAGGACGAGCAAAAGTTTAAGTGTGGGGGGTTGATGTGAGGCCAAGTATACATATTTTTAATCATTATTTACCTCACATTTATTATTTATATTTTTCATATTTAAGCATGGATTTTATGGATTGTGCTAAACAGTATATTTTATTTGTAGGATTAAATTGATGGGAAAATAAAGAAGTTTGGAGCTAAAACGAATTAAATATGAAAGGTTGAAGAAGAAAATCAAGCAGACAACTTAATAGATTAAATTGAATATTATATTAATATTTATATATATTGAATATGGGGAGAATTCAAATTGAACTGTTGGTCTGCTAGTCTACTGCCACGTGTCGTTGCCGAAACGAGTCCAAAGCTTGAGGCGGCGGTACTCTTCCACGTGTACGACAAGGAATTCTTATTTTATTTAGAATTTTTTATATTTATAAATAGTCCATGAAATAATTACCGAAAAGTATCAATCTAGAGGAGGATCATCAATCATAGGGGATCAAGTATAAAGTCGTCAATACTTTTTAGGGTTCTTTTCTTCTTCTTTCTTTTCTTAGAGATTAGTGGCTAAACGCCCTAATTCTGAGGCTGTAGCTACGGATTGAATGTTGATTATTTAAGGTTTATGAATTAATTCTTAGTTGTCATTATAAATTTTTTTATATTCTTGTTTTAGTAATTCTTGACTGGTCATCTAAAGATAAAAATATTGTTTAATCTTAAAATCGAGAGAGGAGGGATTAGATAGGCCAGAGAATATAGAGAGCTCGATCGATCCATTTAGTTGAGGTGATTTCTGTTTAGGAGTGTCGGACGAACAACTTGCTTGGTTACGAAACATGATGACATATAAATGCTCGCCAGTTAGGCATGTTTATCTCCGCTCAACTATGTAGTTAGACAGCTAACTGGAGTAGGCGGCTAGAGATTTGATACCCGACTCATACAATTAACTTTGTAAACCAATAACTTGTCAACTAAAATTAGTTCTAAGCCAAAATATGATACATGAGATTCATTGCATGTTGTAGCACTGGATTTTCCAACTATTGTAAGTAATTTTATTATTTTCTTCTTGCATTCTTTTTTTTTGGCACTCTTAAATAAATAATTAGACCAGTATAATTTAGTAAAATAATTAATTGACAGGTTCTTTGAGTTCGATAATCTGATTCTTTTAAGAGCCACTATATTACTTGTGTGACCACGTACACTTGCGTGTGCAATTAGGAGTAACAACCCACAAAAAGAGCATGCGGAGACTTAAATTTGTCCAAGGTGGTAACATCTTCTCAGGAAAATTTAAGTGAGAGGAGGAGAAAGAATAAAGGAAAGGAAATAAAAAACAAGAGCTTTTTTTGTGAGTAAATTGTGAATAAAGGGAACCCTAACCTAAGTATTAACCCTTTTATTATGAGTGAGAGTGAGTGGAGTGTGTGTTAGTGGAGTGAGGGGAGTAGTATTCTAGAATGATCAGTTACATGTTCTATTAGGTCACAATTTAATTAAATTAATATCAAAAACTATATTTTGGGATATACATATGTTGCCACATATTACATATCTGTTGCAAAATTCAACATATTATTCAATAGAACATGCATATGTTTCCACAGATGACATTTGATGGATGAGTTAATCGATAAATTGAGCAATTTAGCAATAAAAAAATATCAAATTGAACCATATTTTAGTACTTTTGACCATAATTAAGTAATAAAAAGATGATATAACACTTGGAACAATAATTTACAAGGGTATTATATAACTATCATATGAAATTACTTAGTCATTGTGTGATGAGCTAGTGGTATGATAGTATTTATAAAAATAACGGATAGAATTGATGAAGGTTATTATATTAGATAATAATTTTGTACTTAGACATGTTGTAGGACTATATATTGATGTTACATGTTGCATTAGGTCACAATTTAATTGAATTAATATCAAAAACCATATTTTAGAATATACATATGTTGCCACATATATCATATCTGTTGCAATTTTTACTGCAAAATTCAACATATTATCCAACAGTATATGCATATGTTGCGACAGATGACATTTGATGGATGGTCAAAATGAGAACACTAAGAAAAAAATAGAAAACAAATATTTTTATATTAAACATTTTATAAAGAATAAATTCAAAAATTAGTACAAAACACAAAAATATCACCTTTTTTCCCATTAATTTGCAAGTAATGTACAATATGTTACCACATTTGACAATTTAATTAATTCCATAC
Source organism: Solanum chiquidenum (assembly GCA_029582725.1). Taxonomy (NCBI): domain Eukaryota; kingdom Viridiplantae; phylum Streptophyta; class Magnoliopsida; order Solanales; family Solanaceae; genus Solanum; species Solanum chiquidenum. The sequence goes on along the minus strand of JAJOOS010000810.1, from coordinate 1,856 downwards.
AGTGATATAAGGCAAAAAATTAAATACATAATCTAGTTCTAAATCACAACTACATAATTCACAACGAATATCATCTTCATCGTCACTTTTCCTGGGTCAACCATTCTTGCGAACGCTTTACTCATGTTGATGAACAGTGCAACAAATCGATCTTTTTCCCAACAAATGAGGTTCTGGCACCTACATTCCACATAAAATATATCGCAACTTGTGACATTTGGATCGTTATGGTTGAAAAAATCAAACTACAAAAGAAATAACACATTTAAAAGGCAGAATACATTGATAAAAACATGAATACATATAAAAAATATTAAAAATTACCACGCCTTTTTTATATAAGGTTTCTAAATTCCCCAATGCTCTGCACATTTCCAAGAAAGAAATGGATTTTCGAACTTCTGACCAACGGTTCACCGGCCATCTACAATAAGGAAAGCCGACCAATGTTACCTTTTGATATACAAAAGGTTCATTACCAACTTGATTAAGGACCCTGGAACTGAGAAATCAAATCAAATAGTTAGGAAATCAAATTAAAGAGAGGTGAAAATTGAATAATATACATACATACCTTAATTTAACATTCGTTAAATCTTTGAGGGGGCCGGAAGCAATCCTTTCAACGATATCAATTAGTAGACACCTCAGAAGGGATTCAATATAGTTTTTACTCCTAGTCATTTTTGAATTTTTTTGAAAAGTTGCAAAATTCTTGTGTGTACTTCTTGTTATATATAAGGAATGTAATGAATGTGAAAAGTTGCAATTTCTGAAGAAGAAGAGTTTACAACTTTTGACTTTTCAAATGCAAATACTTACTTTTTTGATAAAAGGGTAAAATATGAAGAGTTGTAATTAATGTTTTTCTTGAAAGTTGTTTCAATGACAGTTATAATTGATTGTTCATACACCTTACACGTAATTATTTATTAGAAATATGTTGGAACATATGCATTATTATGTTGTACTTGTAACACATAATTGATATATGTTGGAGCTAGAACTGTCAAAATGGGCTTGGCCCGCTAGGTCCACCCAACCCAACTCTTGAATTTAAGGAAAAATTACAGAAATCTCACCTTTTCGTTTACTTATTACCATTATCCCTTATAAGTTTTACAAATTTCCAAAATTCCTCATTTTTGCGCATCAGATTAATGTATCTCGCGCATCAGATTAATGTATCAACGCATCAAATTAGTGTATCTCGCGCATCAGATTAGTGTATCATGTATAAAATATACATCAGATTAGTGTATCATGTATAAAATGTAATGTATCTTACTTAACGATTAATGTATCTCGCGCATTAGATTAATGTAGCAGCGCTTATATTATTATATCCGTTTGAGGGATTTTTGTAATTATAAACTTTTAAGGGATATATTATAATTTTTCCTTAAAAGTATGTGATTTCTGTAATTTGTCCTGAATTAAATGGGGTTGGGCTCAATTTTTTCAGCCCATTTAGGAACGAGGCTTTTTAACCCAGCCTGATTTGGCCAGCTGGCCTCGTAGGCCCAATCGCAAGCCTCAGAGGCCAACCCGCGGGCTGTAAATTTTAAAAATATTTATTATATATATTTTAAGTAGTGTTTTACTTGTTAAGATTTTGTCTATAAATATTTTTTTAAAATATCAATATAAAATGAAGACTATATTTTTTATATATCTTTTACATTTTAGGGTCACTAGCCTACTAAATTTTCTTATTAGCCCAAGTTCATTACTTCATTATAACTATGAATCTTTGATCTCTTTTACTTTTATTTTTATGCCTAATTTTTCACTTCTCCTTTATTGTCTTGTTTATGAAAATAATGATCATGTAATATTTTTTTGCTCGGATGAAT